>VSMD01069284.1:0-130617 GCA_008750895.1 Mirza zaza
TTATAAAATTTATTTTTTTCTTGTTTTTTTGGAGACAGAGTCTCACTTTATTGCCCAGGCTAGAGTGAGTGCCGTGGCGTCAGCCTATCTCACAGCAACCTCAAATTCCTGGGCTCAAGCAATCCTGCTGCCTCAGCCTCCCAAGCAACTGGGACTACAGGCATGTGCCACCATGCCCGGCTCATTTTTTCTATATATATTAGTTGGCCAATTAATTTCTTTTCATTTATAGTAGAGATGGGGTCTCGCTCTTGCTCAGGCTGGTCTCGAACTCCTGAGCTCAAATGATCCGCCCACCTCGGCCTCCCAGAGAGCTAGGATTACAGGCGTGAGCCACCGCGCCCGGCCTAAAATTTATCTTTTCAATGAAATTATTTAAAGCTTAAAATTGGTGTCAGTAAAAAGTGGTCTAGCACAGCCGCCCCTTGGAGCCCCTCCCGACTGCGCTACCCCTCCTTATGACAGAAGGGAGGGAAAATGCAACTTCAGTAATCATGTTCTTCCTCTCGAACTATGTGGCATTTGTGTGTGTGCATATGTATGCATGTATATCTGTGTGTCTCTCTGTGTACATGTGTATGTGTGTATATGTCTGCATGTATCTTTGTATGTATGTGCATAAGACTATCTCTGTGTATATGTGCATGTGTATGTATGTCTATGTGTGTGTATGCATGTCTGTATGTTTGTATACATGTCTCTCTGTGTATATATGTGTGTATATATGCCTGTGTATATGTATGTCTCTATATGTGTATGCCTGTGTATGTGCATATATGTCTATATGTGTGGCTATGTCTCCATGTGTATGGGTATGTATGAATATATTTGTGTATATATACCTATGTTTCTATATGTGTATATGCCTATATGTGTATACGTATGTGTATGTATGTGTCTCCATATGTGTGCATACATATGTATGTGTGTGTGCATGACTATATGTACATGTGTATATTCCTCTATACATGTGTGTATGTCTGTGTGTCTCCGTATGTGTGTATACATATGTATATATGTATGTGTGTGCATATCTATATATGTATGTATATATTTGTGTCTATATGTACGTGTCTCTATTTGTATATGTCTATATGTGTGTATGTATGTGTCTGTGTATATGCATATGTCTATATGTGTGCACGTTTGTGTATATGCCTGTCTGTATGTGTGTGTCTGTGTATATGCATATGTCTGTATGTGTGCATGTCTGTGTGTATGCCTGTCTGTGTGTGTGTCTGTGTATATGCATGTGTGTCTGTCTATATGTGTGCATGTCTGTGTGTGCATATGTCAGTGTGTGCATGTCAGTATGTGTGGTGTGCATGTGTCCATGTGTGTATGCATATGTGTATCCATATGTGTGTATGTGTGTGTCTGTGTGTGCATGTGTCTGTACATATGCCAATATGTATGTGTGTGCATGTCTGTATGTGTTTATGGGTGTGCATATGTCAGTGTATGTGTGTGTATGTGTATGTATGTGTGCATATATGTCTCTATATGTACATGCATGTATATTTATTTTCTGATTTGCTGAGTGTTGGGCCCTGACTGTGAAAGGACGGTAGATGAGCTCTTGTGCAGCAGATACTGATGAAACGTGGCTCCAGTATGTCCTGCTTAGTCCCAGCGTCTCTGTCCCCTGCATTTATGTTCACGGCCGCAGTCTGTCTTCCCAGCAACCCAGCCGGGCCCCTGGAGGCCGTGGACTTCTCCTTCCCTCAGCCCCAGCCCATGGGTGCTTAGAGAATGGGACAGGGGCCTGGGACCACTCTTAGGTTTTTGACGTCTGAGATGGAGATACGGAACTCTCAGGTCTTTGAAGAGAGCATATAGGACTTCCGTCACCAGGAAGAAGACATGTTTGTAGACTAGGAGATACAGGATGATGCGTGGGGGGTGTCCTGAGAGGGGAGGGCGCTGGTCCCCACCCGTGTTTCCATCGGCCTCTGGCAGGCCCGTCCCGGCCACCATCTCTGGTACCACCGCCTGGGCCCCCCATCCCGCTTCCCCGTCCCTCCCTCTGGGTTGCTGCCCTTTCCCCGAGGCGCCTCCCAACGGGCTCCTTTCCTCCTGGGAGACAAAGTGCCCATCAGCGCCCCTGCCTGTCGCAGAAGCCTGAGGTTCCACAAGACTGGCCTGGAGACAGCACCTGTCTTGTGTGTGCGCTGTGACTGCTGTGCACACGCAGTGTTGATCCCACAGGAGACATTCAGGAAATACCCGCCCAGTGGATGGTACGAGGTTGGCAGTGTTGTTACCGGGCGGTTTTCACAAGATTTGCCAGTTTCAGATACGCCCTGTCGGGACAACTCGAGTGCCACTCAGGTCCTGCGTCCGGCGTGGAGCGGCAGGAATAGTGTTTTATCTCCTTTAACCCTGACAACCACCCCACAGGTAGGGACCGTCATTACTCCCCTTTAACAGATGAGAAAACTGAGGCTCGGTGGCATTAAGCACTTGCCCGGGGAGTCGCAGCAAGTAAGTGGCAGAGCTGGGGCTGGACCCGGGGCTGGAGCTTCCACCCCGGCACCGCCGAGAGAATGTTCTCAGCAGCGGAACGTCCTGTGTGCGCCGCCTGGCGTGGTAGCCGCTGCCCCGTGTGGCCATGCAGGGGCTGAAATGTGGCCAGTGTGACCGAGGAGCTGAATTTTAAGATTTTATTTAGTTTTTTCTAAGTTCGGACAGCCCTGTGGGGCCAGTGGCCACCCATCGACAGAGCCTTGCAGGCTGACCGACTGTCCCGCATCGAACCCGCTGATCTAGACCAGGTTCTGGCCGCCCAGGATGTCTTGTGTCCCGAGAGGGCCCATGGGATCGTCCCAGCCCATAACCGAGGACGCTTACTGGCTTCTCAACCAGGGTTTCAAAAGCATCTAATTTCCCGAGTGTCCACGCAGAGGCACAAGGGGCAGCCACGTGCACAGGCAGCGTGGGCCCTCGTCCTGGAGACGTGACCGTGTCGGACTCGCCTGCATTTGTGCAGGGTCACCGCCGCTCACGGACAGCTCGGTGATCACGGCCCTGCGGTGCGTTAGGAGGAAGGGTCCCGCCCCTGACCTGTGCGTGGACGAACACGACCCCGGCGGGACCCTGGGCCGGGCACCCTCCCGGCGTGGCGCCCGCAGGCTGCACATCCTCATCGACACCCTCCGCCGGTCCCTTGCGTGCCGGGAGCGCTGCCGGGGTCAGAAGAAAGTGCCCCTTTGTTCTGCAGGGCAGCCCGAGCGCCCACAGGGCTGCGACTGTCTCCCCCAGCGCAGCACCCCCGGGACAGGTGGCCCCTTGGGTCAGCGCCGCGGAGCCCCTGCCTCGCAAGTGCGGCCACGGGTGAGGTCATGGCAGCCCCCAATGGGCTCTTTATGCAGCACTTTGCAGCAAATCTCCTGGAACCCATCAGAGAAAAATAAGTTCAGTGTTTGCTTTCTTACGAAGAGTGGCAGTGCCACCCTTATGTTTTCTGGAGTTGAGCTGTGGCCTGATTGACCGGTTAGTTCCTTTCGGTGCTGGGCGCTGCCGCTGTGCCTGGCGGCACAGGATCCGTGCGTCCATCTGTTGGGAAGAGCGAACGTGCCTTAGACATCTTACCCTTTAGGGGACCTGGGGCGCCTACACCCCGCGTCCCGTGTGTGTGTCTCCATTGAACTCCCAACTGGGATTTTCACTAAAACCCTCAATTTCCTTTCCAGCGGCACCCCAGTTTAGCAGGTACGTGCTGGGGTGTGGGTTGCTGGAAGGAAGACGCCACGCTCCCTTTCGCCCCGTGACATGGAGGCGCCGGGCTCAGGCCCTGACCGTCCGTGCCCCTGCACACATGGCGTGGGGCCCGTGGTGACGACCGCTGCCACCCAGCGCGCAGTTCTGCAGGTCTCAGGGCAGCTCGTTCCCCCCAGAGCCCCAGGCCTGCACCGGGTTCGTGCCTCCTCTTTGCTTGACGTCCAGCGGCCGTTCCCAGCTTCACAGCTTAACGGATATTTTGGTCTCATATTTTATCTCCTCCTCACAGTCAGCTGTTCGCTGCCACCAGTGTTTCAAATAAAATAGTGCTCATCGTGTACGGATATAAGGTGGTCTGTGAGGTGGTCCCTCAGACCAAACAAACTCCCTTCCCGCTCCGTCCCCAGGCTGATGCCATTCCTCTGAGCAGGAGCCAAATCCTCGCCCGCCGTCTACGCGGCAGAAGGGAGGAATGTTGCTCCCAGGGAAGGCGCAAGGCTGAGCAGTGTTTGATGGCTGAGCGTTTCCTTCTTCGGTAAAGGGAAGCTCTAATCTTAATTAAAAATTTAATTCTGTGCCGTACTGTTGTGGATTTTCTCAGCACGAAGCTGACACACAGCAGGTGCCCTTGAGCAAAAGAATAATTAGTAGGTAGCAGTTCTCAGATTATAGAGGCCCAAGGTAAAAGAAGACGTGAGTCAAATCGGGAGGAGAAACAGCTTTATTTAGGATCTTTCCACGGGGCCTGGCTTTGAGCCCGGCTCTGCGCCGCGGTAGTGAGGAGTCTCATTCATGCCCGCCGGGCGGGCACCAGTTGTTCCCTCACTCGCGTGCTCACTCAGCCATTCTGTTGAGCGTCACCCGGGGGTGGGCGTGTAGGGAAGAAGGTGAACAGGCCCCTGTGTCCCTGAGAGGCAGGTTGCTGTCCTCCTCATCTGGGTGCTCCTGCCAACACCCCCCACCCCGGTTCTCTCCAGCCCACTCCACTGCTCCTCTAGCCCTGCCCGCCGTCTGTCCCAGCCGCAGCCTCTCACGGTGCAACACGCCAGGTTCCCACCACTGTCCCCACGTTTCTCTGCAGCCCCATCCTGTGCCGTCTCACCTCGTGCCTTCCTCAGCGTGGGGACGGCCCGTGGTGCATGTTGGCGGCTGACTCAGCATACACGGCCCCTACACAAACCGCACCCTTGTCGTCTGAGTGAATGCCCAAACAGGGGTGTGCGCCCGCAGTCCTCGTGCCCTTGCAGCTGTCGAGGCTGGCGAGGACGTGAGATGCTCTCTGAGGGTGCCGGCCTCCCTCTCACCCCAGCAGGAGTGTTTAACGAGCTTGTTGTCGGCCTTCCAGCCAGTGCTTGGTCATGTTTATGTTTAGGGTGGCTGTACATCTGAACTTCTCTTTGCAGAATGCCAGAGAGAGCGATGAGATCATCCGTAATGCTTGTCCGCTTCTTTGTTGCAGGGCATTGTGGGTAACCTGGCCAGCGGCAAGTCGGCGCTGGTGCACCGGTACCTGACCGGCACGTACGTGCAGGAGGAGTCTCCTGAAGGTAGGCTGTTGGGCAGGCGTTGCGGGCTCAAGAATGTAGTGTGCAGAATGTGTCCTTAGCGTGTTCCGAGTCATCACTTTGATGAGTCACATGTCCAGAAAGTAATAACACATAACCAGGCCAGTAAAAATCCTTAAGTATATTGTTTCTCCTGTAGTATTTTTAGCAAACCCATTATATTCGCTTTGGCATTGGGAGTAAGTGAGTAGAACCACAGAATGCTGTTGAATTTATGTCTTATCAAATGGTTCTGTCCTCTCCAATGTCCTTTTTAATCCACCGTTAGTCCTTTAAATATTGGCCGGACATTTCTCTGATCTGGATATTGAATTTAGACATAAATACATGTGTAATGTTACTGAGTCATGCATAGGTAAGAGTTGTTCTAGATGATTCTTTCAGATTACCACCACCATACGTTTGAGTATGTTTCCCCCTTATATTGTATTATAGACATTTAATAATCATTTTGCATGAGAATAAGATATTTCTTTTGCCATTAGGCATTTACTTCTTCCGTTTAAACATATCCATGTTTTGTTTTTTGCTTTAAATAAAATGATGATGATGATGACGGTAGGGAGCCATTTAAGTCCCTGTGCCCCCTAATCAAGGTGTAAATTCACCAGCAATTTTCTATATGATATTTTCTCTCCGTGTAACCTTTTTAACTCCAACTTTGAGACACTGAATTTCTGGTTCCTTCTTTTTCTTACTGGCTGTTCCATTCTTTGCAGACATGGACGCAGGTAACTATACACTTTCTTCGTGGCGGCGCTTGTCTTGTTTTGGAGAGAGAGGAGAGGCGCGACTCTGTACTGTAGCATTCCCTTCCCTCCTCGTTCTGTGTGCCATCGGTTTTGTTTCATTTTATCTTTTTTTTTTTTTTTAAGTTAAACATTTCACCCTGTTTTGTCCCTTAGATGTCTTCTTAGCAGTAGTCCTGAGTAGCTTCACATGTTTCCCGTAACACCTGTTCTGGTATTTAACTCTATTCCCGGATGCCGTGGAACCATCCAGAAAAGTACGGGATTCTCTGGCGGGCTTTGCGTGGGGCTCTGTCACTGTGTCGCAGAATTCTGTAATCGTGCAAGCTCCTCATGGTGAGCACACCAGGGGAAGGCTTCCCTTTTTTCGTTCTCCTGTACTGCAGCGATGATTTGGGAGGATTAGAGGTTAACATTAAGGGCTTGGCTTTCCCATGAGAAATATAGGCGGGTGCAAGAAAATTGCATGGTTTGGAGAAGCGAGAAAAGGTGGCATTTTCCCCGTTTGTCTTTCCAGCTCCTTTCCCGAGATCCATCGTCCCTGGTTTGTGCTGGTTTTCTTGGTTCCTTTGTATCTGAGTATGAATTTTAGCCACAGCCAGTTGGATTGCATGTAGAGATTCAGAGACTTTTTCACGGGTTGTTCACTTACAGCTCAGGGCTAACTATTGTAGAGGTTATGTGGAGGTTAACTCAGCTGCAAGGGACAGGATCTCCTTTTCCAAGTACGTCCGCCTTCAGGTCCCACGATGTCTCTGGATTTCATTCTGGGGTCGAGGGAGGGCACGTGGCCGGGCCCCAGGTTAGAGTGCTGCTGCTCTGGCGTCCCCCGCCCTGGGGTTCGGGTGTCTGGTGTGGGTGGTGCTGGTATCTCAGGTTCTCTAGGTTAAGAACAAGGACCGCGTCTCACTCAGGACATCCTTGCCCCTGTGCTTCGTTTTGTCATTATGGTGGCTGTCTGCAGTTTTCCCTTTGGGGACTCACAGTGTGTTCCGTCATATTCGGGCCCAGCTGTGGTCTCTCTGCGACACATGATGGGCCCTTAGGTTTTGATTAACACAGAGGCATTTATTTCCCTTGAATGTTCACACGTGGAAAGTAAGAATTGTATCCATTTTACAGTGCCAAAATTACGTAGTATCATATATGGCTTTAAAATATGTTACTTTTAAGGGTAGGGGCGTAGGTGAGTGCCATGAAGGACACCCCTTTCTTCACCTGCAAAGCGGGACTGTCTCGTCCCTCTGTGGGACCCCGTGCCCACGGCCTCCTGGGTTGGGGAGAGGATCTTCTGTGATCTTTCCTCATGCCCTGCAGGACCTGTCCCTGGCGCTGTCCTCTCACCCTGGGACTGGAGTAGAAGGGATCGTCCTTGGGGCGCAGGGTGCTTACAGCGGCACGGTGCCGTGGTGCACAGAGGTGTGCGCCAGGACCCGCCAGTGCTGAAAGAATTGAGTCCAGGCCCTGCCTGGGCGGGGTGCACTCGCGCTTCCCGGGGCCGGCCACCTGCCTGGAACCGAGCAGGTGACACCGTCTTTGGCTGTCTTAACCAGACTACTCCACGTGACCTGTGAGTTTCGTGGCAGTGGCAGGAGGGGGCCGTAACTGGCTGTTTCGGAAAGAAAACAAGTGAGAAAAGCCACCGAGATCTCGCCCTCCTGAAATTCTCCCTCACGGTCAGGGAGCCCGGAGCTGGAAAGCGATTTCGGTGCTTGTGAACCGACGACCTGTGCTGGGTTAACTGTGAAGCTTTCTGTGTGGGGTGCTGTGGGTTTGGGATGTGATTTACTGTGTCGTCATCATCCCGTGAATGGAGACTATCAGGGAGACTATCCCGTGAGTCATCCCAGGCTGCAGTCATCCCAGGCTGCAGCCCGGCCTCACCTGTGCTGGTCACCAGCAGACGTGAGGGCGTGGCCGGTGGGGGGTGTGGCTGGCGCCTGGCACCTGGCTAAGGGCCGGTGTTTTGAGTGAGTTGTGCGAGCTTTCCATTCTCGGTGGTGGTGGTGTTACCCTGTGATTCCTCCTCCGCTTCTCTGACAGCTGCTGGAGTGACCAGGGGGCAGCTACTTCCAGGGAAAGGCATTTTGCTGCTCCCGTACCGGTGTGACCTGCCTGCGCAGACGGCTTCTTGGCTCCCCTCCTCATCCTAATTAATGCCTGTGTAGGACTGTTCTTCTGACTTAACGACTGCGCAGACGCCCTCCGTCCGGGTCCCGATGGTGGCTACCTTGCTGAGATGACGGGGAGGAAGGTGTCGGGGAGGGGGAGGGGGTGTCGGGGAGGGCCGTCCTGTCTGCAGAGGAGAATCCTCTCTGGGTGGAAGCACTGCTGGCGCGGAACCGTCCCCAGACCTGAGCCTGCGTTTTACCAGATACGTCAGATGCATTTCGGCTCCCTCCCAGAGGGCAACATCTGCTGTCTTTTAATCGTGTGGTATGTTTCGGCTGATATTTTATCCTTGTAGGGAAGAGAGCCGACTCTCAAGATTCAGATAGTTTTAAAAGTGCAGGTCAGATGAGGGAAGGGTTTAAGTATTACGTGTTTTTCGATTAGTGAATTCACAGTGCAAACGTGGGTAACTCAGTAGGGAGCCTGTGATTCCGTGAAAAGGCAGCTAACCTGTTAACTGTGTGTGCTGTGTGTTACATGCGTGCATATTGTGTGTGTACGCGTGTGTGTATTGTGTGTGTACATGCATATATGTGGTATGTGTGTGAGAGAGAGGGGCCTAGGTGGTGCCGTAACAAAGCACCACAGAACTGGGTGGCTTACAACAGGGATTTGTTGTTGTCTCTCGGTTCTGGAGGCCGGGACCTGAGCTCCGGGTGCTGGCAGGGTTGGCTTTCAGGAAGAGTCTCCCGGCTTCTGGCGGTGGTCGGCCTTGGCCGTCCTTGGCTTGAAGCCATCTGACCCTAGCCTCGATGTCGCACTCAGAACTGGTGGCGTCTGCCGGTCACTTCTCTGCAGTCAGGGCTCTCGCTGGCGATGGCCCCCCGAGCTCCGTGGTATCTCGGAACCTCTCAAGGACCCCATCAGCTGGCGTGTGACCTCTGGACCTCTTGTGTGACCTCCGGACCTGGCGTGTGACCTCTGGGGTGTGGGGGAGAACTTCACAGCCACCATTCACTTCCCGTAGAGAGAATCAGAGGAAAGTTACTCATTTGCCATTCGTGCCCCACAGTGGTTGCGATTAGGGTCGGGAGTGACATTTCAGGCATGTCATTTGAGTTTCCCTTGAGTGTGTGTGTGCTCAGTGGTCACCGTGCGCCCTGCCTTCCCCCACACAGACCCCCCCCCGGAAACCCCTTGGTTTTTAACTTTCCCTTCAAATGAAAAAAAGTCAGGCAAAGGAAAGAAAGCCAGGCTGTGCTACCCCTCTGCAGGTGAGGACATCCTGGTGTCCTCCGGAGATCTTTCGAGCTGCAGTGCTGAGTCACCGCTTCGAGACCTTACTCCCCGGGACGTCTCTTCCTGTGTTAACATCTGGGCTCCCTCCCACCGTGGGTCGTTGGCCCCGCCGAGCTGAGCACCGCAGCCCATGTGGCAGGCGGCAGGGCCTGGGACCAGCAAAGCCGAAACCCAGCAGCCATTTGCAGCTGCCTTGACGACGGCGGCAGCGTATCTAAATTCGGGGGGAAGGCAGCTCCCGCCGCCAGCGCTCCAAGACGTCTTTCCCAGACGGGACTGGGCCGTACGGGAGATTGAGTGCAAGATTGTAAGGTTGGTGGAGATAAGAATGTTCATGGACCGTCTTTCCGGTGACTATAAAATGAACTGCTCGTATCTTAATTTTTCAAGCAACTGCGGGCTACCAAATGGGGTTAAGAGTGCCGGGAAGAAGTTGTGCCGTCTAACGGCCTCCACTCACCCCAAATCTGAAATAAACCCACGTCCAGGTGTGACGGTGCTGAGAGAGGTGGGCGGGGGCCTGCCTGCCACCAAGGCCCAAGGCCGTCCGGGAGAGTCGGCGAGGGAGCGAGGCACAGTGAGGGTCAGAGGTGGCACCTGCTGCAGCCACTCATAGGGCTTTGCAGGGAGAGGCCTTAGCCAGGCGCGGCTCTGGAGCCATGGGCTCTGTCATTCCCGGGTCCTCCTGGGCTTAATCCATCAGGGCCTCGTTCCTTCATTGATGGAATCTTGCGTTTCTCTTTGGCTCTTATCCAACTCAAATTTTGGGGCAAAAAGCTAGCTCTGAGACCGTGGCAGCCCTGAATCTGTATAGGGTGGCAGCCGTCGGGTCCCTGTCCAAGAGCCTGGGGTGCCTGTGAAGGCTGCACTGGACCTGCCCCTTCCCTCGGAGGATGACTCTCCAGCCCCGCGGCCAGGCCCTCCCCGTCTTCCCGGCGGTGACCACACACGGGCAGCAGCACCCTCTCTCCCGGAAGTGGAAGCTACTGACCGTGACCGGGAAGCGTGCCGGTCCTCGTTCACTCTGCCCGTGGAGTAGCCTCAGACAGCTCGAAGAGTGTGGCGGAGAATTAAGGCAGACCTTGTGCTGGGAACTTGCTGGAGAGCGGAGGGGGAACCAGCATCCTCCCAAGAGGAAACGGTACACGGGAGTTTTTCCCGTATGAGAGAAGCGTCCGAAATAGATGAAGAAACCCGCATGTTCGTGTTAGGTAGAAGTTTTAGGAGAAAATGTCAGGTGCTAAGAGTGACTGTTACTGCCAGGTAGGGACAGGTTTGGGGTGTGGGGGAGATGGGTGAGGCGGTAAGGTAGGCAATTCGTGCAACTCGAGATAGGAAAGTGGGGCTTTGGGGCGTAGGTCACAGGGAATTCTAAAATGCACTTTCGTTTTGTGCCTGGGTAGCATGAAAGTGCAGTGGACGGATGTCGTATTACGTCTCTCCGAGAGAAGCCCAGAGCTCGCCTGCTTTGCTTATTTGGTTTGCGTCAGAGTTGGATGAAGACTTGGGGTTCTGTGGGAAAGTGGGGGTGCACACTCGGGGGAAGGCCCTGTCACGCGGAGCCTGCTCTTTGAGGACTGGGTGCTGTGACACCATGTGGAATTGCTGTCTGGTTTCAGGAGCTGGGCCTGGCAACAGGGAGGCAGAGTGGTGCATGGTGAGCTGGGAGCAGCCTGCCAGAAGGTTCCAGAATCCTGGAGTGCAGGTTCTCAGGACTGGAGGGGCTACCCTTACCCCCCACCCCCACATCCCCACCAAGGCTTTTCCTGCCTGGACTTTTGAGGTCCCCTGTGATGGGCTCAGGCTGGCCTGGGGCTGTCGGAAGTCAGGGCTCCCAGCCTGCCTCAGAGACTCACTGGTATGGTGACCCCGGGCAAGTCACCTGTCCTCCTGCACTTGGCCGACTATTCTCTGCCTCGCGGTTGTTGCAAGGGCAGAGTGACATAATGTGTGTAAAAGGCATGGCATCAGCTCCAGGCAATGAGGAAGGGCTCAGTGAGTAACACCTTTGGAAATATTGCTCCAACTCGTCAGTCCCTGGGGAGCAAGACGTGTCCCCTCCCGAGTGTGGGCCTGCCAGCGTGGCCGCCACCGAGAGTCCTGCTCCTTCGCTGCTTCACATCTTCTCCGTGCTCAGCTGTTCCCAAAGGTACGATGTCAGGTCCCGATTCCTCTGCTCTGACCATGCACCGGGTGTCTGTCCCAGGACCCCAGCACAGAAAAATCAATATGCGTGAGGCCGCCTCTCCCCGTCAGCGTGTTGATTCCCGCTGCCCAGAGCGAAGCTCGTATCAGTGAGAGTAGAGCCTGTACAAGGTGCCTGGGACGCAACCGTATGATTGACGAACTAGAGAAAAGAATAGAACGTAACGTGGGCCGACCAGCCCTCTCATCGGTCTTCCTAGACGGGGGCTGGGCTCTGTGGGGTTCTTCCCACACCCCTGGGGTTTGGGGTGCCGTGGACCCCATTGACGCGTGTTGTCAGGAGGTGCTCTGGCTGGCAGGATGCTGAAGGCCGGTGCCGGTTGGGCACTGGCTTCTGGCCGTGGGGCCCGCGGGCTCGCAGCCCGTCCCCCGTTGGCCTTGTTCTCTGCCAGGACTCGGCCCGGAACTGGTAGTGAACGCGTTCTCAGAAGCACGTGTACCTTAAATATTGTGTTAAAGAATGTTTGTTTAGCTTCTTAGAAACAAAACCATGTGGTAAACACCCAGCCGTATTTCCAGGAGACACGTGAAATGCATTTAAGCTGTCAGCTCCAGAAACCCTTTCCAAATCAAATAAGCTTAAAAAAATTTTTGTCAGCTACCACTGCTTTGCAGATGTTAAGGCTTATTTCTAAAACCATTCTTGGGTGCTGTTTAATGTTTCAGTGAGGAAAAAAAAAAAACAAAGTCCGTAAGACTCTAATAAAATCTGATGAGTTTTGAAATTTAGCTGTTTAAATTTTTCAACATGAATTTTACCATGTTATTTGCAACCAAGTGATTGTAACCACATGATAATTTTTTAATGAGCATAATCTGTAAACCTCAGGATGATGAGCCTGCTGGCACGTGGGCTGTGCAGATAAAACTGTGGTCGGTTCAGCCGCCTTCTCCGGTGATGTCAGGTGTGAACCCGATCTCTGCCGCGGAGATGCCACCTGCCATCGTTCCTGTGACATCACTAGCTTCTACCCCTTGTCACGGAAACTGTGGGACGATCAGGCGATGTTGTCCAAAATAGGTGAAGGATTCTAAAATTATTACCAGAGCTTCAAAGAAGCAGTGAAAGGGAAGCATGTTCTGTTTCATTTTGGACAGGGGGGAGAAGCTGTAAAACCAGAGTAAGTAGGCTGTCATGTTTTTGGCATTGACAGAATTGGCAGGACAAAATGTGTTTTCGAGTGGGTTGTTTGGAACCCAGAGCTCATCGCCGCATATTGTTGTGATTAATTCAACAGGAAGTCCAGGGCTTACCGAGAGCCAGGCGGGGGAGCGTTCCAGGGAGAAGTTTCTGAATAAATAGCCCGTAATTCAAGGCAGCGACACCCACCCCATCTGTGCGCACCCTGCCGAGGGCAGGCACGAGGGCTTCTGCCCGGACACCCCAGCTTCTCAGGGCAGCCCACGGGTGCTCGTTTGCGTCCCGGAAACACACAGCGCACGCTGTTGCCACAACTGTAGCTTTGCTAAGAAACCTCATGACGTCAGAGGTTTTAACAAAACCTTTCTTCAGTGGGAAAAAGGAGACTAGCGTCTCGGTTTCACCTTGGCCATTTACAAGTCATTTTTCCTAGGGACATCTCACCGGGAAGGTGTTTTAGAGCCGACGTGCGTCACCTCTTACTGCAGACTAACAAATAGTCATTCGCTGTGTCTCAGCTGAACCCTCCGTGGGTGCTGTCACCTGGGTTCGTAGCTCAGTCTGCCCGTGTCTTTTGGCCTCGGTGGTGCTGTCTTCTCTGGAAGCCGGGGTCCAGCTCCGGTCTGCAGCTTGCCAGGAAGCTGCTGCTCTGACCTGGAAGCCCCAGGCCACGTTCACTGTGCAGACTAACACAAGGGTCGTGAGGAGGAGCTGACCAACTGAAACCAGCTTAGACAGAAAGGAGGGAGATTTACTAACTTGCATCCCGGGAGCAGCCCGAGGGGATGGAGTTAGCTTTGGAAAGACCCTAATGGCCTGATGCACTTAGAGCTCACCAGGAACCCTCTTTCCCGCTTCCTGCCTGTGTTGGGCTTTATGCTCAGCCAGGCTTCGCAAGTTGGTGGCAAACCCTTCATGGTGGCTTCGTGACCACACGGATGGTCCTTAGTGCTCACACGTGATGCGGAGGAAAAGTCGCAGGCTTTTCTCAGCAGCTTTGCAGAAGACTCACAGGCAGCTCCCGCTGGCCTCCCTTGAGTCACACCCTTCTCCCCGAAACAGCCAGTGTCGCCAGGGCCTGGGGGGTATTCTGATTGTCCAGTCCCTTGGGTGGGGTGATGAGGTCAGCCTGATTGTTACAGACTAGGGCTGGGGAGAAGGCGGACCTCAGAAAACAGATTTAGGGGGGCACGTCAGACCCTGTGTCCACAGTATCCTTTCGCTGTTGTGTTATTTTATTTTATTTATTTATTTTATTATTTTATTTTATTTTTTTGAGACAGAAGTCTCGCTTTGTTGCCCAGGCTAGAGTGAGTGCCGTGGCATCAGCCTAGCTCACAGCAACCTCAAACTGGGCTCAAGCGATCCTCCTGCCTCAGCCTCCCGAGTAGCTGGGACTACAGGCATATGCCACCATGCCCGGCTGATTGATTTTTTCTATATATATATATTAGTTGGCCAATTAATTTTTTTCTATTTATAGTAAAGACGGGGTCTCGCTCTTGCTCAGGCTGGTTTCGAACTCCTGATCTCGAGCAGTCCGCCCGCCTTGGCCTCCCAGAGTGCTAGGATTACAGGCACAGGCGTGAACCACCACGCCTGGCCTCGCTGTTGTGTTTTAACTAGCGGGGCCGTGTGGTGCTGATCTTTCCCATAAGTGACAGGGCCCAGCAAACTCCCTTGCACTGCAGGATTTGGCTGCCATACGGGAAGGGCCTGGGGCACTGTCTGAACTCTCCCTAGAGCTGCCTCTGGGAAATGTCTCTCTGTGACTTTTGCAGTTTCACTCGGGCTGTGGACCTCTGACTTTTTTTAGGCAATTTTTTCCCTTCTTAATCTTCAAGCGTGGAAAGCTTGGTCTTTGGAATGTTCTGCATCATTTGGGTCTGAAAATGTCAGCTCACAAAATTATTTTGCTGCATCCTGCTGCAGCATCGGCTTTGCTCACCACCGCTCCTTCCCTCCGCCAGCCTAGTTTATTGGTCCCAGGGATGGGGAGAGACCAGCTGCTCAGAAGGCACCTGTATTAATCCTAACATAGCCACTCCTAGACTCAGACAGTCCAGCCAGCAGGGTGAGAGGTTTTCTGTGGAGGGCAGCATAGAGTGGAGGAAGCCGGCCTCTGGGCAAGCCCTAAGCAAAGGCAGGGTGGGGATCCTGAGCTGGTGGTGAGATTTACGTTTCAGAGGAGGCCAGAAATTAATTTGAATGTTTGGAGTACACATTCTAGTCGTGCCTGGTTAGAGGTGGAATTGCCGAAGTTCTCATGCCACACTATAGATGCGTGAATACTAAGTGCAGCTTCCACTTGGCTCACGGCAAACTCCCAGGGGCCGGGACAGGGAAACGGGAGGTAGACGTTGAAAGAAAGCACCGACAGCAAATTAGGTCAAGTGCCAGAAGGAATTACATAAGGAGAATCTGGGATGGGAGGAAAGTGCCCGTCCCTCCATCCCACGTGTTCCTGCAGGAGTCGGCTGCCACCGCCCGAGAGTGAGGCCTTGGTGGGTCCCCACCGTAGGGTCTGAGGTCTGGGCCAGACTGTGTGTGTGTGTGTGTGTGTAATTATCTCTTAAATCCATACAGATTGAGCCATACACAGCTGCCAGTATCTACACAAGATGACAATTTCATGTGGTCCAAATGACCTAACCTAATAAATTCATTAATGATTGACCCAGACCAGAAATGGAAACCAGGTCCAGCGCACAGCGTGGTCCTTTTATCCGTCCTGGTGGCTCCTGGGCTGCACGTGCTGTGTTGGAGAGGATTCTGAGGCAGCTCTGGGTGCGGGGACACCAGCGAGCGTGCTCGGTGCTGACGCCAGCCCAGTCTGGAAGCTGCTGGTGGTCTGTTCGTGTGGCCCGAGGGCAGCCCATGTGGCCAGTGTTTGTGACCATTTTCTGAGCTCAATTTCTTACTGTTTTGCTTATTTTTTCAAAAATTGTGACCACCCCAAACAAAAGAAGGAAAGAGCCCAGCGCTAGGTCTGTGAGGGCCAGGTGCCGTTGCAATGAAGAGACGCACACAGTGGGGCCGCTGGGGCTCGGGAGGGGCAACCAGCCGTGGCGCACCTTCACCTCTGGACACCAGGAGAAGGGGAGATGGTTTAGGCTGGGTGAAGAAGGGATGTTTGGAGCCTGGACGAGAATGGCGTGTGTGGGGAAGAGCTGTCAGAACCAGGCAGGCGTGGTGTCACTGTGGCTCCTGGAAGTGGGGCAGGGAGAGGAGGAGCCCAGTGGGGGGCTAATAGGGGAGGCCAGGCCAGCGCTGGCTTTGGAGGGGACTTGAGAGGACAAACAGGAGGGACCCCCAGGCCACCTCTGGACCTTGGAACTGACTTCCTCAGTGGTGGGGATGAGCTGCTAGGACCCTCTACACCCGGCTCTCGTGTCCCACTGGGAGTGGCAGCTGCTTATCAGGTCTGAGAAGAACTGGCTGCAGGGAGTGTTTGGCTGCCCAGGGCCCCGTGTTGGGAGGGTCTTGGTTGGGGGGCCTCAGGGAGCCTGGCAGAGCAGCAGCAGCAGATGCAGGAGGTTCCTGGAGGAGCAGTAACCCCTCGCCCAGCTGTGGGTGGGAGGAGGATGGGGTCTTGCTGCGCTCCGGCTCAGGGCGCTGGTCCTCTCGAGGGTATTCTTGGGGACCAGAATCCCCACTAGGATGGAGGTAGAGGCCTGGAAACAAAACCTGTAGGACTCCTTCCTCTAAAGTCATTACGCTGTTACCATAGTTCTGTAACAGTTACAAGAGCGTTTCCCAGAGCCCCAGGGGAAAATGGAAGATGGCAATTAGGACAATAATGTGCAGCATCCACAGAAGAAATATCAAAGGTGAGACTACAGCAGGGATCTATCACCTCACCTGTGTCATTACTGCCCATGAGCTGAGGAAGGTTTTCCCATTTTTAAAAAAGGGTTGTAAAAACGAATAAATGCAAAGCAAAATGCTACCCACAAAGCCTAAAATATTTACTCTTTGGCCTTTAGCAGAACAGTTTGCTGACTCCTAGTCTACAGTATGGAAAACAACATAGAATAGTAAAGTTGCACAGGAGTTCTTGGTTTCTCCGTATCCTCTAATAGCAATACCCTGTTCTAGTTTCTTGAAACAAACACCTTATTTATAGTCAGAGAACCGTATGTGAACAAACAGCTTGTAAGCCATCACTTTTACATATTTCCTTCCAGAATTGCAGATACAAAAATAGCGTTTATGTAAAACCCATTATTTTTTAATATGAAGTTATTTTTACACGGGGAGCCCTGGTTTAGAACAGTAAAATCAGAGGGAGTAAAAGCCCATTTGCCCTCGTGTTGGCAGCTGAATAACTGGCCAGGGGATCCTGGAGAGAGCGCCTTGCAGACTCGCTCTCCTGTCGTCTCCGTGGGTCTGCTGGGCATGCGTCTCCGGCCATGGTGGTGTCACTTGGCAAGGAGGCCTTCTTTAAATACCCTTGACGAGAAGTTAGGCTCTTTCTCCCAATTCTGCAATACTCTTTAGTTTACTTTTTTTTTTAATGCTTAAAATAAATGTGCAAAGTATTAAAAATAAACAAATAAGCATAGGTACCTTTTTTTTCCTGAAGAACCAAATGTGCAGGACTAAATATATCAAGTTTACCATGCAAGCTATTTCAGAGACAGTGGAAGGTGCTGAAATATTCAAGCACAACCACAGTGGTAGGTGCTGGAAGATGTTCAATCAGCAGTTTATTTATTTGGTCGTAAGTTAGATGTTATTGGGTGGGACCCATCGTTTTGTGGTGACTGAAAACCAGCTCACCCTGTTGCTAACTATTTGTTGACTGGTGGTTCAGATGAACAAGATTTTCTTGGCCCAGTGTACAGTGGGACTAGGGAGAAATTAGCCCTGGGCCTCATGGCGTAGTTGAAGACAAAGAGCCCAAGTGGGAATCCGCTTGCTAAATATTAATACTAATAAGAACTAAACTGTTTCATTGGTTGACTATAGAGCAGATATATTCCCTTTATTATTTTATCCCTTATCTCTGGAAGCTCCGGTCTGGGGTTAGAAACATGCCATGCACTTGGATAAACACTGAGACTCCATTAGTAGAGACCGTCAGTAATAGAGACTGCCTCCCATTTGGGAAGCCCTTGTCCAAGCTTTCATAAGCTGTCTTGTCTTGGGGATGGGAGGAGAAGGAGGATCCTGGATCATCCAGAAAGTGTAGAATTATGACTTTAAGTACTGGAGAAAGGCCTGGTTTTACTGTGGGAATTTGAATGAAAGACACCCATCTTTCATTATCTGGTTGTTGCAGTCTTTGGTTCTTCTCGTTCATTGAATTGGTGTTTTGAAACTCTCCCGTTATGTGTGAGTTTGCATTTGGAAGTGATAAAGTTGACCTTACAACCTAGCAATCATTAGTTGATTTTTTTTACGAGCCTCTTGAAGCTGGCCGACAGCTGACATGGATTAGCACATTTTCACCTAAGGAAACTGAGGCACCAGAGGCCACGAGAGCTACTCAGGGTCACCCAGCCCAGAGGCGTGGGCCCGAGGTTGGCCTTGGAAGGCAGCTCTGAGCCTGTTCCTCCCCACTGCCGCCCAAGAGGGCCACCACTTATTCTGTAGGTCAGCAGATGGGCCAAAGGGGCTCAGAAGGACCTCTGCTTGCCCGTGGGCTGGGGGTGGACTCAGGCACGGGCTGCACAAGGCTCCAGAACAGCTGCCGAGTTATGGAGAGCAGTGTGAGTCCTGTGGTGTGCAGCGTGGGGGCTCTTTGGGAGTTTGGGGCTTCCTTCCATCAACGGATTTGCCGGAATTTCGCAGCGGGTGAAGTGGGGCACGCGAGGCAGCCAGGGACTCCCAAGGAGGCCTGCTCGAAGCAGAGGTGGGACCCTGTGGCAGGCAGCAGGCCTGGGCTTAGCAGCCCAAGGAGGTGAGCGGTCTTTCTCCGGCAGGCTTCTCTTTCCGGAGGGCATTCCCTTGTTTTCAGGTACCTCACTCTCAAAGTGAAGTCCGTGCAACTTCACCAGAAAAAGAAATGCTTTGGGCTCCGTGCACGCTTCCTTCTAAGGGTTGGCGCTGATGGCAGGGTATGTTATATTCTTTGCAGTGCAGTCATGCGTCACTAAACAACGGGGACACGTTCTGAGAAATGAGTTGTTAGGCAATTCCGTCCTCGTGCGAACATCGTAGAATGTACCTACAGGACTCTGGACAGTGAGTGCAGCCTGCTCCACACCTAGGCTGCACACCTGTACAGCACATTACTGTACTGAATGCTGTGGGCAGTTGTAACAGTGGGAAGTGTTGTGTGTCTAACATATCTGTACGTAGGAGGAGGACAGTAAACATACAGTATTGCAATCTTATGTAGCCACCGTCATCTGTGCTACCATTGATGAAACGCCATGAGGAGGCACGTGACTGTATCTGAGATTCCACAGCTGCTATTAGAGAATGTTTTGTTCAGATAACAGTATTTTATAGTGATTTTAGATAGTGTTTTTTTTTTAGGGGGAATACCTCATAAAATTTAGTGAAAGTGAATTTGTTTTTGCTGACAGTCGAATGTTATTGGATATTGATGTGGATATTGGCCCACGAGAAACAGCCTCAACCACTTAACCAGAGTTTTTATTTTAGTTTTAAAAAGACATTATTTGGAAGAAAGAGCTCTTAATGGATTTTATGTGTTAAACTGCTAATTGATGTTTTCCTCAAAGTTCTTGGAAGTTAAGATAAAAAGAAATGGAATTTAACTATTTTTCCTAGTTTCTTTTGAGCAGCAATGTCATTTATTTCAAAAACATTTTAAGTCAATCTCTAGTACCTAATGATATTTCATATAAAACTTTTATAGGTTCTGACTTACACATTTCTGACTCATTGCTTATAGAAGACAACAATAAAGGTATTTTTGTGAACACAAAATAGGACCTTAGGGTTCCCCAAATTTCTGTTTTATATCTGCTTTTATAACTAGTTAATTTTTATTTTGTTTACTTGGTATCAAGAATACCTGAGCTTACTCAAGTGAGTCCTCCCCAACATATCAACCTAGTTGCAATTTCCAGGTACTCTTCAATTAAAGTAACAGGAGTAGTGGGACTTCAGATATTCCACGTTGAATCCATAAAAGCAACCACTCCCGTTCCTGAGAAGTTTTTAAACGGAAGGCTTCTAAATCCTGGTAAGCATTAAATCCAGGGTAACATACTCCAAAGAGTCAGCTGGTTAGCAGTTTTTGCTTACCTGACTGTGTCAGGTCACACAGAGAAGCTGAGTTGTCACCCAGGGAAGGTGGGGTGCTGCCCATAGCAGCGTGCTTGTCTGGGTGATTTTTAGGTGCAAACAAAGGCAGGATGAGGTATGGTTAAAAGGCCAGTTTAAAGCTGCCGCCTTCCCAGCAGTCCAGCCTAAGCCACAGCAGGTGGGTTCTGTTTGCACAAGAGTTTCCCTGACACAGCCACGTCCATGTGTTCTTGGTTTCTCATTTAGTGGGTAAGATACTTGTGAGCACGGGCAAAAACAACTATACAAAATTTAAAAATGTTTAAGGCAGCCATTTTTTTAATTCCTTGGAGGAGTGTTCCTTGGAGCACACGTGGACGCCTGCCTGCCCCAGACCCGGGCAGCTAAGAGGAAGCCCCACCTGGGCCGGCAGGTGCAGGTTTTTCACCAGGCCTCGGTTTTCCTGTTGGGAATATCACACGCGCTTTCGACCCGAAGGTTCAGATCTTTCTGCATCTCGGGAACAGTCCTTTGTCTTTTATCTTTGAATAGGCTTTTGGCTCTTTTGTTGAGAGATGCCATCTATCCTTTTGTTTAGGTCCTTGTGTCTGGCGATGAACTTCTCTCTCAGAAACTTCCTCTTTCCTGTCCTTGGCCGTGTCCGCGTCAGGCCTTTCCTCTGAGTCCGAGACTCGGCCGGCAGCTTGTCGCTCCTCCTCACCGTTTCTGATTTCATTCGTTCGTTCCCCAGTGTTGGGTCCTCAGTTCTGGAGGTTTCCTCTTCATGCCACGTTGCTTCAGACTCTCGTCCTGGATGTCTTGTGGCATCGATTGCCTGTTCTCCGTCGAGTGGCGTCAGAGTGGGACGTTTTGGGGGTTTCCTTCTGCTCTTTGGGTTCTGTTATCTTCTCCATCGGCTCCTTGCCTCTCGTCTGTCCCCTTTGACGCCCCCTCTTCCCCTGGTCCCCTTTCCCCTCCTGTGGCAGCTTTGCATGATGTCCTTACTGTTTCTCTCCAGCTTTCTCCGCTTGGATGTCTCTTCCCAGACCTTCTCTGCTGAGACTGGTGCTGGCCGCCAGGAAGGTTCCTCACCGGCCCTGAGTCAGACCTGGGCTGGAGAGCCCCCCCCCCATCTTCTTATGGCAGGAGAAATTGGGGTGGCGGAGGTGCCCGTCATCTGGGCGCCCTGGAGCTGCAGGGCCAGGCCGTTTATATTTGCTGCACTTCGACCCCCGACCCCTGACCCCTGGCCCCGTCAGCCATAGGGAGCACTTGGGCTTCTGCTGGGCCTCACTGCCGGCATTGCAGGACCGGGAGCATGATGTCCTCCCCTGGGGAGTCCAGCGTCTAGTGAGTGTGTCGCGTCCCTCTGTTGGCTCTAAACCAAGGTGGTCCGCTCTTGATTAGGGACCACTGACCGAATGAATGTGCATCACCCATCCTGGAGGGTGGGGCGCACATGTTATTATTCCCCTTGGGGTGCCAGCTGCAGGGGCTCACTTCTCCAGCTTACCCAGAGAGCCTTTCCTGGTGCTCACTCCCACGGCTTCATACTTCCCACTTCCTGGTCAAGAGAGGGAAAAAGTAAGGCCGTGTCGGCGCCTTCTGTTTCTTCCCTGCACGCTTTGGGGTGACTCGATCTGGGATGCTGTGGTCTCCGTGTGGGGTTGGCACGAGGGGCAAGGCCGGTCCCTAGGCCCAGCTCCCGTCTTCCCTTTCATTCCCCAGGGGCGGCGTTTTCTAGGTTGATTGTGTGAAGCCGTGCCCCTTTTTCTGTTGGTAGATGAGTTTTCTTGCTTCTGGTTTTTATTTTTCCCACCCCTCATTTTACTAGGAATAGAGGGAAGGAAATCCAATTATAGTGAAGGTAGAATCTGCCGTCTTAACCTGGAACTTTGACTTTTTCTTTCCTATCTTCCTTTTTTGACTTACTTGGGTCTGGGTTAAATGAAGCCAGGAGAGACGATGGCCTGCCCCAGGAAATAGCGACTTAAACATTGTTTCACCTCAAGACAGAACCCAGGAGTGTTTCACCCAGAGATAGTTAGCAGTTTCCATGTGTTAGATCCTTACCCTTAGAATGTTTCTTAGAGTAGTTACATTTTATTTCACAATGTAAGTTTAAAAAAAAACTGGCAAAGGAAATGAAATCTGATTCAGTTAAATTCTTTAAACTAATATGTTACCAATAAAACCTTTTTTCCCAGTGTAAAAATAATATGTGGTCCAAAATTCCTTTTAAATGTCACAATACAAAACTTTTCCAAAACCCCAATGTTAATAAGTTACTGGCTTCAGTATTTTTTGCCAAAGTCTAAAAGGCCAAATTAATTTTTAAAAAAAATTTCTGGCACATTGATGATTACTTTTTTAAAAAAAAATTTTTCTCTTAGGGAGAAATAAGGTTCATAGTCCTTTTCACTACATTCCTCTCCTTACCACTTTCTAAAAATAATTAGGGAACAGTAAAGTTTGCAGAGATTCTTCCCATTTTGTCATGGCACCGTGTACGAAAGAAGAAAAGTTTAGGTGAATTTTGAAAATGTTTTCATGGAAGAGAATCTAACCCATGACAGGAGGAGACCCCCACCTGCCATTTAGTCTCTCTCCCTGCCAGCCGGAACCCACAGCGCCGCACTCCGGACAAGGCCCGGCCGGCCTGCACCCGCCCAGGGACGCCCAGCTGCACTGCCTCTGGGTCAGGCGCGAAAATAACGCCCCTCCACTTTCTGATGGAGAAGGGAAATTGTGTGCTCTGCAAATGCAGTTTTAGACTCAAGAATGATTGTCATCCTTTGCTTATGCACAAAAAAACAAAGATAAAAATCCACAGTAAAAAAAATAAAAGAAAGTTCTAGGCAGGTGTCTTTCTTTTTGAGCACAGCGATGTTCTTTGGAACTGAAGGTAGGGGCAGCCATTCCCCAGCTGTGGGTGGAATAAGGACAGGACCAGCCCTGGGCATCCTCAGCGTCGGCCCTGTGGACCAGCTGGAAGATGACTCACTGCGGCTGCTTGCTGGCCGGGCGTCTCGGTCCGCGTCCGAACTTCTTTTCCTCCTGACAGCGACGTTTGCATCATCACAAGGCGTGTGGTTGAGGGGTGACAGCAATGATACGGGAAGGATACAACTAGTTTTAGTTGTAAACTAAAGTGTCATAAGCCATGCCATCATCGCCATCGCTGTTGCCTGGAGAACTGTTAATGATACGTTGATAGCTTTCAGTCTCATTAGCCAAAACGATAGAAACAGGAATGTCAAACATCTGTTGCAGTGTTTACTCCCCAAAGAGCTCTTTTTTTTGGAACAGGGAAATGCAGTTTGCTCTTTTTCCCCCCCTACTACAGCAGAAATGACAGCATAGATGAGCCACTGTCTGTCTCTGTGTAGACAGCACTTGTATTCTGGAGGGCTCCACTGCAGCTCCTGCCTCGCTTGAGGCGAAATACGTGAAGGGATCCAGTTGTGTTGCCTTCTCCAGCACCCCAAACCTGACGCTGGTTCCCCCAGCATGGGGCCAGGACTCGGAACAGCAGCCTTGAAATTGGCTATGGGTGGATTGTAAAGGGGACACCCTTAGGACTTTAAGAAAGATATTTTAAAAGCAGAAGAGCACGACTTAATCCTTTCTTTCCTGGTGTGCTGTCCGTGCTCGGTGAGCACGGCCACTTCAGCATCGTGGTGGGCGCGTTCAGTTCCACCTCTCACACGCCTTTCTCTCTGCAGTGTCGGCTTTAGAGAGACATTAGGACCTTGACTTACTCAAAGATGCAAGCTCAAGGGCAACCAAAGGCAACCAGGGCAGTTTTCAGGTTTTCCAGGAACGCTGAAAACTTGCCTTTCAGGTAAACCAGAAACCTAATAAATTGCACTTGAGGTTGAGTTCTAATAAGAAGTCTGCACCGCTCTGTGCTGAAGTAGCTCAAATGAGAGGAAAGCCCCTAATTCTGCTGTGCAGTGGAACCCAATTCAGAAAGTCAAGCCCAGAGAGGGTGCTTAGTTCTGTTTTGCACTGACCTCTGCCTGCACGCAGGATGCTCAGCGTGGAGCTGTTTGTCACTGGTGACCTCCCTGCGTCCTGGGGAAGCACAGATTTCAGTGAGGGAGCTACTCCGTTTTCCCGTTCCTGGTACCACCTTAGGGTCGGGCAGCTGTGGCCCGTCTGTCGGTTTCCCCAGGCGGGAGGCCAGCTGTACGGGGGAGGGGGGCTCTGCATCTCCGGGGACAGCCTGCCCAACTCGCCGAGCACCTGCACACAGGTGTGCCGAGCCAGGTGCGTGTCCGTGCCTCCGACACAGAGGTCGGGTTTGGGGAGACTGACAACCCCTTTGGAGAGTAAAATTATCCCTGATGTGATTTAATGCTAAGTAATGATGATTGGCAGCAGAGGAGGGTGAACGTCACTCATGGGACAGGTTGACAGTACGCGCCGTAGGCAGGGCTGTGTGTCAGGTGCAGGGAATACATAGTTGGGGAAAATAGACCAGGAGAGTGAGTTGGGCAGTGGGATATAAAATAGACATTTAAAAATCTAATTTAAAAATGAAATTGGATGTGGAGTGTGGTGTAAACAATTTTGGTAGAAAAAAATCTAACTAGTGGGATAAGATGGTGGGTTTGAGTTTAAAATGACGCAGGTGACGGCACCTGCTGAATACCAGCTTGTTGCTAGCCACGCTTCATCCTAAGGCTTTTCCTTTTGTGTTTAAAGTAAACTGTAGAAATGAATTTTAAATATTGTTTTGGCCAGGCATGGTGGCTCACGCCTGTAATCCTAGCACTCTGGGAGGCCGAGGCGGGCGCATTGCTCGAGGTCGGGAGTTCAAGACCAACCTGAGCGAGACCTCGTCTCTACTGAAAATAGAAAGAAATTAATTGACCAACTAAAAATATATATACAAAAAATTAGCCGGGCATGGTGGCGCATGCCTGTAGTCCCAGCTACTCGGGAGACTGAGGCAGCAGGATCGCTTGAGCCCAGGAGTTTGAGGTTGCTGTGAGCTAGGCTGACGCCACGGCACTCACTCTAGCCTGGGCAACAGAGTGAGACTCTGTCTAAAAAAAGCCCAAAATACTGTTTTGTTCACCTGCGAGTCCGTGTTTCTGCAGAGCCCAATGGTGCTGTGGCAGCTGAGCCTGCTGCCTTGGAGCTCTTATCTAATTGTTAAGCCTTTGGGTTCTTGGCAAATGCGTGTGAGTATTTAAGTTTTGTTTCCTGATTTCAGTGTAATACCAGAAAAATCATACAAGCTGATGGCCAGTGTCTAGAGTGTTTGAAATAGCAAAACGTTGAAAGGAAAAACTAATTATAGCCCATATCTTAGTGGGGAAATGTGATTTTAGAATTGGGAGAGGCCTTTTCTCTGGAAGAAGGAATCACCCCTCCTTTCAGAGGTGACGAAGGTTAGGTCTGGAGTCCTTTGCTCCAGTTCACAAAGCCAGAGACCACAGGGGAGAGCGAGTGAGGAGAGCTTGGTGCCTTCCTAGGAAGCCTGTCCTGACTTCAGTGCTGCGATTGCAACATCCAGAAATGCCACTTGTGTAGAGGATTCTGCAAAAGCATGTCGGAGGAAACGGACGTGTCAAATTCATCCAACTCATGCTTGCCCGACTCCCATAAGACGGGTGGGGGTGCAGAGAGGCGTGGGAGGAGGAAGAGAGCCACCCTACATGGTGTCACTGTCATTCCAGGAGAGCTAGGTGGGGACGCCCACCAGGTTCCTGGTCCCCAGAGAAGTGGGGCAGCCGAGGATTCCCCAGCTGTGCAGGGAACTGGGGTGGCCCCAGGGCCAGGATCCACGCCTCCCCTCTCGATTTGGAGGTGACCCAGTCTGGCGATTGAGGGATGGGGCCTGGGATGGGCACAGCCTCATCGAGGTGGAGCCCAGAGTCCCTCAGGCAGGGATGGGGCCTCCATGTGTACCTGTGTTTGGGGAGCTGCTGGGAGGGCAGGGCTGGAGCGGGGGCTGCCGGAGACACGGTGTCTGGGGGCACAAGTGTGTGTGGGGGGCTCAGGACACGGGTCAGGGTGGCGTCTGGTTGTCAGGGGCCGGGGAAGGGACCGAGCCTGGGAGTGGGTGCAGGATAGGCGGAAAACCTGCGCAGAAACCTGCTGGAGAGATGTGGTTGGTTTCGCTGAGTACAAGCAGGAGGGAGAGAAAAAGGGAGGTTTGAGAATGTTCTGGAAGTCAGATAGTGGGGGTGGGGGCTGGGCTGGGGGTGGGGACTGTGATGATCTGAGCTTGCTGCATCCTCTGTGTGCCAGGCAGGGTTCTGAGCACCTTTTCTGTGTTAACTCATTGAACAAAGCTGGATGCATTCTCCCCGTTTCCCAGGTGGGGAAACAGAGGCCCACGCAGTCCGGTAGCTTGGCAGAGGTCACCCAGCTGGGAAGGGCTTGGCAGGGCTTCACACCTGTGCGCTGATGCCCGTGCAGGGCTGTGCTCACTGGGTTGCTTACGAGAGTGAAGAAAGGATGAAGCCCCCACCTCCCCCAGCCACCTGCTGTCCTCGTCCTCCAGGCTGGTCCCTCGCCCGGCCCCCACCCTCCAGCCTCACCCAGCCCAGCCATTGAGTCCAGTCACTGCCCCCCACCTAGTGCCCCCTTTTCTGACTGCTGATTTGCCAGACATCTGCCCCAGTGAAGCATTTCCAAATGGGCCTTCCAGGTGGAACTCACTCCTGCGTGCCCATCCCTCTTTTCCTGGGAATATCGAAACTTCTGTCTCCCCTGTGGGACTTTGCAGATGGCAGGAGCCCATGTTCCTGCATACAGCAGGCGCTCACTAAGGGAGTGAATGTGTGTGTAGAGCTGCGGGCCTGGCTCGGGCATCTAGGTGGGTAGTGGAGTCTCGATGAGAGGTCAGGATGGCCAGAGTCTGGGACGGAGATGAGGTCACTGTTCGCAGGACGTCCGGGGGTCCCCCCCATGGTGTTGGTGACCAGATGTAGGGTCTGGCCGCAGTAGTGCTGACTGGGAGCCGAGGGCTGCGCCGTGGCCGTCACCTGACTCAGGTCCCCGTCAGAGGTAGAACTCTTAGACCGAGGCACTGAGAATGGTCGGAAACATTTTTAGACCTCTGCACAAATTCCTGTGGCTTTCTCCTTGCTCCTGGTAGGTGTGACTAAGCACACCTCTGGGAACAGAGTGTGAAGGGAAAGATTTTCCCCCAAAATAAAGAGTGACAGATTTCCTTTTCAAATGCCGCTTTTCCTAAAAGGTTGAATTCAGTCCATCTCAGCGAGAAAGAGCAGGTTTCCAGCATCGCTTTTTTTAGAAGAGCTTTTAGAAAAGGATAATAATATCGGCTACTGTCCTAACTTTTGCACATTTTCCTGTTTCAAGCAGGTTTGTTAAATGTTAAGTGTATCTTCGATAAAAGCGCACGTTCCGAGCAGCGCTAGAAGCCCCTGCCGGCGTGGCTCCCGTGGGCACCACTCGGTGCCATGTCTGCTCCCCCTGCCCCCCGTCCCACTCACGTGGGGGACACGGCTGGGAGAGGCCACACAGCCATGGGCTCACGTTACTCATTCAGACAGCTGGGCCAACGCCAGGGGACGACTGTCCTGTGTCCGTCACACCACGGGGGCACGTCTGCTGCCTGTCACACGTTTCCCAGCTTGTTTCATAGTCGCAGTGGCTCTGCTGGAGAGCAGGGGTGTCCCCCCCCTTTTCCCGAGAGGGGTCTGCCATTCAGGGACCTTAAGTCATTTTCTGGTCCTCCTGCTGTTAGTGCCCGGCTGGCTTGGAGTGTTGGCTCGGCGTGTCTGGGTCCGGCGGCTCGGCCGGCCCGTCCGGTGGACCCACCTGACCGTTGTCTGCGGGCTCTGGCCTCTCTTTCTGTTGATGGGGACGCCAGAATGCGAGTGTACCTGCAGCATTGGGAGGTTTTCTGTTTCTGTTCCCGAGCGATGGGAACTCCGGCCACAGCGGGTGCGGTTGCCCGTGCCGTGGGCGTGGGCGTGCGGGAGAGTGCGGAGAGAGGGCGGTGTCCCAGCCAGCCCTCTCTGCCCGCGGAGGGCAGCGCCCGTCTGCTGGGCCTAGGGCTCGTCTTCAGGTTGGGAAAGGGTGGGCCGAGCACTGGGGTTTCCATTTCTTGGCCATTGATGTGGCCCAGACCCAGGATGCTAGGACGGGAGGTTTGCATCGCAGGGGAGAGGGTCAGACGCAGCCCTGGGCGGCGGGGGGCCGGCATTGTCCTCCGGAGCCCAGTTATCTGGGGTTTAGACGGGGTTTATGGAAGGCGTTCGCATAGAGCAGCTGAAAACCAGGGCAGGAACTCTCGCGTTCCTCCCTCAAAAACAAGAATTGAGTGTCACGTGAGGGTCAGACTCTGGACGGGTGGTTTGTCTTTGGAGGCGGCAGAGGACAACCCCAGCGTGGAATCTTGCTCGCTGTGCAGGAAGGAGAGGGTCTGGTGGTCCCGCCCTGGGTGCCGTGGCCGGCTGGGCGTCCTTGGACCCCTCGCGTGCCCGCCCGCCCGCCCGCCTTCCTCTCTGCCCCCCGCGCCAGCAGGGTCCCGGTGGTCCCGCTAACCCCATGTGGTCTCTAACGCCCCTCGTCAGCCGCTGCCCTGCTCTGTGTCGCCCTGTGCCGCGATCCCATCCAGTAGTTTCTGTGTAACCCGTGTGTAGTAGTGCGCATCCTCCCTGCCCGTGACCTGTGACTGCAGAAACGCCATCCTCATGATGTTCTGTGTTTCCCTTCCAAGAACTGGGTTTCTCTTGAGGAGAATACAGGTCTCAGCCCTTTAATTTACCAAGCGGTTGCAGACGGGGCCCCTGTGGAAGCCTGGACAATTCGTTCCGGTTTTGTGAACCCGACGAGAGAATGACAATCTCGGTGTTCTCTGTTTCCCAACGAGGGAGAATTCCTGAATTCGCACGTAAAAGCCGGCACTCGAAAATCCCTCCCTTCCTGGCCGTGCGCGCCTGGCACTGCGCGGGAGGGAGGCGGCGCCTTCCAGCTGGAAGTGAACACGGTGCCTAAAGACAATTATTTAAATCTGAGTTCAGTTCTTCTAAAATTCGGTGGTTGCTGCAGACGTGGAAATCCACTGCTAAATACGCACAGTTAGCTCCCTCCAGGGCGACAGCCCAGGGTGTATTTTTCCACAAGCGAAGCCCACGTCTGTTTGCCCTTCTTTACGCTGTGTGTTCCTTTTGTAACGCAGTTCTTTTTGTGTGTGGCAGGTGGCAGGTTCAAGAAAGAGATTGTTGTGGATGGACAGAGCTACCTGCTGCTGATTAGAGATGAAGGGGGCCCCCCGGAGGCGCAGGTGGGTATTGCGTGGACGCTGGTAGCCAGCTTTTTTTTTGCCTTTGTTTTTCTTTTTAAGGTTCTGATTAAACAAGTGGCTGTAGAAATCATTGAAGCGCTTTCCAAACAAAAAGGGAAATCCCATAAAAGCGCTCTCTATAACTGCAGTTTTTCTCATGTCTAAGAAACAAATTCTATTGTTTTTTTTTTTAGACTAAATCCTAGAGAGAAGTTGGGTCTATGCAACTGGCTTTTTTTTTTTTTTTTACTTTTTTTGTGTGTTTTTAAGAAGAAAGGAAGAGCAAACTCTGCCCTGATTTGTCAACCCATTTTTTGTTTGTTTTTTTGGTTTTTTTCCTTTAAGTAGTTTGCTCCCTCGAGCACCACGGCCACCTCGGAAGTGCGCCGGGTGGAATTTGGGGTGACGGCAGTGGGCGCCTACGTCCCACTGTGGCCACCTGGGCCCAAGGAAGTCTCCGCTGCAAACTGTGTGCAGCCTGCTGCCATTTCTTTGGGAATTCCTTGGACAATGGGCATGCTGGAAATTAAAAAAAAAAAAGCATGAGTGTGGAAAACCTCTTTCTTTGGTTTGCTTAATCCAGGTCATTGTTTCACTTACATCATCATCTACTAGCCAAACACTTGGAAGAAGCCGAGAGCTAGTAACAGCCGGGGATCCTTAGTGCACACTCAGTAGTAAGCATTTCCCTGGCATTCTTTCTCGAACTTACCTTTTTGTGGAAGCAAAGCGTAGGGTTATAAGACGGTGAAAGTAAAAGGTACTGCATATAGGGATTGTTAAGTGTCTAGTACTCCTCACAGTGGAGGGCTGTAAGCCCTTCAGAGAATGTCATGGATTTGCCATCTTCCGTTGAATCTGAAACACCACTGATCGTGAGATGTACCAACATTTAAATGAAAAATGGTGCCAGCTATACTGTGAGGCATCAATGTTAAGGTGTGTTTTGATTTCAAAGATGTTAAAGTGTGAAAAATTTTTCTTTTCTTAGCACTGACCATGCTATATACTTCGTCACGATAAGGAAAGATCTTGAAGACACGTTAAAAGGGGAAAAGGCTGTTTACAAAGTAGTTTGAGACCAGAAAATGCATCTTTTATAGAGCCCGAGATGCTGAGAATATGTCATGTCATTTGATAAAAATAACATTTTCCTTACTTTTCATCATTATAATTAAGGAATTGTCTTAAGAAAAAAAAAAACAAAAAAACCTTAAGGCCTGTGACAGTCGGTTGCCTCTTGCTTGTTCTTATGCCTCAAAAGCACCACGCTGTGAGTTGAATCCCGTAACGGTGACACTGGGTGAGCGCCTTGTGCCGCACGTCACTGGGATCTTCTCATTTAGTCCCTGAGGTGACCTGGGGTGAGGTCGTTCCCTTGAGGATGCTGGCGCCCCGAGACGTCACCCCGGCGTGGACGTCTGGGACGTGGTGACGGAGGTGCAGACCCAGGTGGCCTCCCTGGGATCCCACCCAGCGCTGGGGTCTGGAGCTGGGACCCCCGGGATCCCACCTGGCCCCTGGCTGGGAGAAGGCATCTGCTCCCTCTCCCAGATGATCAGCACCTTGCTCTTGCAGAAGCTGCTTATAGTTAAAGGGCAGATTTCTGTTAAATACTTCGGGGAGTATCAAGATGAAGCCTTTCAAAGCTATGGACAGGATTCCTTTCTTTTCATTATTACAGATCATTTAATGCAGTCTACCTAAAGATACTGACTTCACAAAAGAAATCGCAGGACTTGCGGCTACCGCTGTCATTTACGGTGGTGTAAAACTCTGCCAATTAGCTGGCAGTTTTCTTTCTTTCAAAGCTTTAATTTTCTAAGGAAAAGGAAGCCATGGCGGGGAGTGGTTATCTGTTGATGCCACCACCCACGAGGTGCTGGGGAGGTCACCTGCGCCCTCAGGAGAATGGGCTGTGCTCGGAGCATCCTCTCTGTAGGGTCAGATGTGCCCCAGCTTCCGTCTTGGGAGTTGAGTTCTGGCCCCGGGACAGGAGAGCCGGTGCGGCTGATTGCCCCGTTCTTGGAAAAGACGGGAAAACATCCCTCCAGGCAGAGAAGAGGAAAAGGACAGACTGCTGTGGCCTGGGCACTGTGCTCCCTGGAGGAGCCATCAGGTTCCTAGGTCTGCCCCAGGCTTCTTGTTCCTGAGCTCTTTTCCCCACTTAGTTTTATATTTATCATTAGAACTTCAGGTTTTTAAAAGTTTTATCGTGTAAATGTTTTACATGTTTTACGACTGACTACCATTTTCAGTTACATGTGGAAGTCAGAGTTTAACCCATAAAAAATTTGCCCGCATGTATTCGTGATACCTTGGACATAAAAACTTATCTAGGAACTGTGGAACTGCAGCTGCTTTTAGAGGAAGCAAACAGATATGTGTTTTTTCCACTTCCACTTGGAAAGAGAAGGGTCTTTGGTGCCATACGGATCCGAGCTCGAGTCCGCTGTGCCAGTTGTAGGGAAAGTACGGGAAGCTACTCACTGGCAAGGAGCTTCCGTTCGCTGAGCTCCACCTCTGCAAGGCGGTTATTAGTGCTGTTAATAAATGAGTTCACACACGCCTGACCGTGCAGGTCCTTGTCAGGAAGGATTTGGTGTGGGGTTATGCTGAGCACGTGCAAAGTAAGAGCAGAATATCAAGAAGCCAGGCCGCTGTGAGGTTTCCCCCCTAATTTTCGTTCATCTCCCTAAGAATAAGCAGGCTTCCCTGGCAGGGATGCTGCCGGAGTCTGTCTCCTGTTGGCGACACAGTCCGACAGCGTGGGGGGGGCAGCCGGGGTGGTGGCGGGAAGGACGGCAGGTGGGGGGGGTCTCTGCGCTGGCTAGGGGCCCAGCAGGGTTCCCAGGTGTCTGCAGAGGAGGCTGCATGTAAAACAGAAGGCTTCTGAGGGCAGGGAGGCTGTGCTGGGAGGGGGGTTGGCCTTCTCTCTGCAGGACTATGGGCGCCGGGGTCAGGGCAGCAGCCGTACGTTCCAGGGAACATAAAGACAGCGGCCCGGTGGGGCAGGATGAGGGCCGGTTCCCGAGGGCGACACGGAGGCCCTCGGGGCCCAGGAGGAGGGTCAGTGGTGCCGCAGTGTGTGATAACCGACGTCAAAGGTCAGCATCGGGCGGGTGCACCGGGGCCGCCAGCCGCGCCGCTCCCGGGGTGGCCCGGGCCCCTCCCGCTGTCTCCGCCAGCCTCACTCGGCGTGTCTGCCCTGTCCTCCCCGCAGTTCGCCATGTGGGTGGACGCCGTGGTGTTCGTCTTCAGCTTGGAGGACGAGATAAGCTTCCAGACCGTCTACCACTACTACAGCCGGATGGCCAACTACCGGAACACGAGCGAGGTGCCGCTGGTGCTGGTGGGGACGCAGGGTGAGTGGCGTCCGCACGCGGGTCGCTCCCAAGGGCTCGGACGGTTGGGCAGCCACCGGACTCGTGGTCTGGGTTTCTGGCAGGGAAGGATTTTTTTTTTCTTTTTCCGGTATATTATGGGGGATGCAGATTTAAGGTTTCAATAAATGCCCTTTCGCCCCCTCCCCCCACAAGTCTGAGTTTCCAGCATGACCATCCCCCAGATGGTGCACATCTCACTCATTGTGTATGCGTATACCCGCCCACCTGCCCAATACCCTATTACTGTAGTTCCTATGTGTCCAGTTAATACCAGTTAACGGCAGGGAGGGATTTAAGAAGGGTTCAAAGAAGGAATAATTCCTGCCGAAGCCTCCCTCTCTACCACGAGAATTCATGAGATTGAAATTAACTGTCACGTTTCCTGACTTGATTCTATGGAGAAACCACTCGACAGCCTGAAAATAGACACACGTCCACACCCACCCCTAGTACTTTAGAAAAATAAGATCTATTTTCTCTTGTTTTCTCATCTACCTTATTATATTTTTAATCCTCTGTTGTATAAAATAATGTGTAAGCAATTGGAAAGCTTATTTTAACTGTTGGTGCATCTTTAAGATAATGTTGATTTCTGACATTCAGCTGAGTTTTGTTGTGTTCTGTTCTACTTGTCAGTGTCATATGATCTATATCTTATTTTTAATCTGGCAGGTCCCTGGGGATAGAAAAACACTGGGCACATTTCTTGTTTTTCTTCTAGGTCACTTAAAACTTCTTCTCTTAGTAAAGTGACCGTCACATGGGATCAGAAACAGCATCCTTGTTCTTGGTCACAGAGTCATTTTTATCTGGGTGTACCATTGGGGTCTCACTAAGATGTCCCAGGGAATGTTTTTAACTGTTTTTAAAAATGTTTTTAAAAATCAGGTGAAGCTTAACTTTAAAACCGCTTTGTTGGAAATATGGATAACTTAAATAAGCATGTCAAGAAAAATTGTATTATCTCTCTCTCTCTTTTTTTTTTTTAGTTACTGCTAGTAACTGTTCTTGCTAGTTCCTTCATAATTAGCATATCTAGTATGCCCTTCCCGATGTAAGCCTTTTCTCACTAAGAATTAACTATGTGGGGCTGGGTGGGGCAGCTCACACCTATGATCTTAGCACTGTGGGAGGCCAAGGCAGGAGGATTGCTTAAGGCCAGGAGTTCGAGACCAGCCTGAGCAAGAGCAAGAGACCCCGTCTACTAAAATTAGAAAACAATTAGCCAGGCACAGAGGAATTTGAGGTTGCAGTGAGCTACGATGATGCCACTGCACTTTAGCTGGGGCGACAGAGCGAGGCTCTGGGGGTAGGGGGTAAACATAGGCATTGCGCTAATCGATCGGAGGTGTAGTGAGCAAGAGAGCCAGGCTGGGCTGCAGAAGCCCCAGTCACAGAGGTGGGCGTGTGTGTTGAGGGAAATAAAGTAGCGTGAAGTAAACAAAAAGCATTTTCCCAGTGTGCTAGACGTAACATGTTAGAGCTTAGTTTTCATGGAGAGCAGCCCCCTGATTTTGAAAGCAAACACGCCGTGGCTGGTGGTCACTCTCATTCCTGCAGCCTCAGAGCAGAAGGCGTGAACAGGCGGACAGGTTGGTCCTAACCTGGGCTGAGCACAGGTTCTTTGTGCCTAGAGCGCCCTCTAGTGGCTACTGGGAGGAAAGGCCACACGATAAAAAGTCCTTGGTTCGTTCTTGTTACAAATACACAGAAGTGTCATATTTGCGGAGGCGTCTTGCAGATGCCTAGTAAGTAGTGTTTTAAAGTGGGTACTTCTCTCAGGCGGATTCTGCTTAAAGCCGCCTTGCAGTTGTAGAAATTAATTCTGAACAAGCGGCTCTTGCTGCGGCTTGCCCGAGACATTTCTGAGCAGACTCAGTCGCTGTAGACTCCCCGTGGAGAAGCGGCAGCCACCGTCCCAGTCTGGGCTGGAAAGATCCGCTTTGACCGGTGTGTTCTCTCAGCGCAGGTTGGGGCCACCTGCACCTGGGTGTGACCACTGCGGGCTGTGCCACCTTGACCTCCGCCCCTCCGGGCGCTGGCGGGTTACACAGAGGAGCTCCTGGGGCCTCAGTGGGCACGTGACGGTGCCTGCCGCGAGTTGCTCTCGCTCCTCATCTTCCAGGTGTGCTTTCCTGAGGTCCTGCTCAGGCTGCAGAGCACGGCTCTCTGTCCCTGCCCCAGAGAGGAGGGAGGCTTGTGGATGCGGAGAGGAGGCCACAAGCGGCTCCCTAGGGACTTTGGGGAAACCCTAATGGAACTGAGGTCCCTGAGTTAGATGACTCCCTTTCATTTCCACTAAATTCCCCGAACATCTGTCTATCAGCCGTGGAATGCCCGGAAAGCCCACAGGCGAGGCTCTGAGTCGGGGCACCCGGTGCTCGAGGGTGGCCCTCCCTCCTGGAAACCTGGATGGCAGGAAGGTGGGGTGAGCGTGGCTTCGGGGGTTCCACGCACAGGTGCTCGATCACGGTGAGACCTGCGTTCTGGAAGCCTGTGCGTTCTTGCTGCTGTTGCACCTGCTTCTCGGGGTGCTGGAGACGAAAGGCAGGCCAGGGTGTAGACGGGACCTGCGGTTTCCCTCCCTGCTGGGTGGGGTAGGTGGCTTTAGAGGTCAGAGGTTAAAGGATGGGAAGGAACCAAAGATGGGTTAAGTCCCTTCCTTAAGGAAGCCTGGCGTGGGGCCAGGCCAGGCGGGGGGTGGCCCACAGGGCGAGCGCTCCTTCCCGCAGTCCTCCGGAGCTGCCTGGACGTTCATAGCTGGACGGGAAGTGACTGGTGAGCCAGTCGTCTAATGTTTGTTAAACAGGCTCTGTTTTAAAGACTTGCAAATTAAACTGATTTGAGGGCACAGCAGTATCTATAGAAAAGCTGCAGAGTTAAAAGTGAAACGAATGAAAAATGAGGCTAGTATAGAACTGAAACTTAGAGCACGAGTCTAGAAGTCTATCTCCTTGCGCTGACAAAGGCGAGCTTGGTGTGCCTTGAAGCCAAGATCTGACAAGAGCTAAGCGGGATCCCACTGGGACGGAGGGCCTGCAGATCTCGGGGCCCAGGTCAGGATGAAGGGGGCGCTCTGGGCCCGGGAGTCTCCACATTGTGCTAAAGCGTCGAAAAGTTGTGGATGTTTAACTGTTTTCCTACAGTTTTCTTCAGAAGTGTTCATGCCTTTAAAAGATACTGATATTCCTTAAATGTTGTGAAATGCAGGTCAGATTTACTAATCGGGAAGACAGGAGGATGTGCTCTTTGACCCTGTCCCCCTGGTGAGGGGACGGTTAGTGGAGAGCATGCGGGGCGCTGTCAGTGAAAGAGCCGACTTGCAGAGTTACTATACCTGCGGGTCATCGTGAAATGTCAGTTCAAACCCACTTCACAGGGTTATAGGGGAAAAAAAAATAGAAAAAAAGGGATGATGGAGGAAAAAAAAAATGAATCCATATGTCCCCAAGATGTCACTTTTTCAATATAGTTCAGACGATAGAGTGCCGAATGCCCTTCCCATGCAGAAGTAAATGAGGTTTAAAAGGTTGTTGCTATCTCATGCCACCTGTGTTGCTCTTCCTCTGACTAACAGGGAAATCTGTTGGTGGATTTTTGTTCAAAGAATTGCTGTTTTTTCCTGCATTGAGCGCCTTCGAGCCCTCTGAACAAACCTCAGGTTGGAAAGTCTCTGGCAGGTGCCTGGGCGCAGCGCCGTGGACATTTGTGTGTGGCCCGGTCGTGGTGGGGCTGGGGCAGTGGCTGGTGCCAAGACGTCACTGTGCACAGATGCGTCCAGGTCACCTGAGACCCCAGGGGTTCTGTCACAGCCTCGGGGGCTCACCCCACACGTGCTCGTGGCCCTCGGGGACTCCCCCTCTGCACACCTCACTCCTGCCCCTTCCCCCTGCATCTCCCTGAGACACACCCGTCACCCTGCGTCCCCCACCTCAGGTGCTCCGCCCAGGTGGTGCCCAGCCACTCTCACCTGCTGCAGGTGAGGGGGTTCCTTGAGCCCTTCTTGCAAAGCCAGGGCCGCCCCAGCCTTCTGAGCACCTTCCCTGCCTCACTGAGCACCACGCGTCTCACGTCCCTACTCACGCATCACACGCTGCTCGCCTGGGCTCTGCCCTCTCTCTGGCCAGCGGGAACGTGCATTCCGTGACAACACGGTGCTGTCTGTCCTGTTCGCTGGGCCATCCTTGTGCACAGAGCAGGCCCAGACACCTGTTGGGGCCCGGCGAGCATTTATTGAAGGGGTCACTGGATGAGGGCCCACACCTGGAAGAATATGCCCGTGTACGCAGTGCATTTAGCAAGGTGCTCTGCGTAGAAGGTGACCTGAAAATAACGACTGTCGTTTCTTTCTTTCTAGTTTATTTAAGTAGTTTCCTCTAGAGGCAAATTCAGCTCTTACTCCTTCCTTCTGGCCTTTCTGGACGTTGTTTTATTTCAGTTTCTGAAGCTCTCCCCTAAAACAAATTTCCACTAATGAATGCATGACTGTTCTGGTGTTCGAGACTGTGGGAGGTAAACTGTGTTTTAGAAACTCCAGATTTACAAAAGGATCGCGTCTCTGCCGAGAAGCGGACAAGTTTTTTTACGACTCGGGGACCCGAAGTCGTAGGAAGTGATTAGAGCTGTTTGTTGTCACCGTGTTGTGACTTTTGGGTCTCCTCTTCCAGATGCCATAAGTTCCACCAACCCGAGGGTCATCGACGACGCCAGGGCGAGGAAGCTGTCCAATGACCTGAAGCGCTGCACCTACTACGAGACCTGCGCCACCTACGGGCTGAACGTGGAGAGGGTCTTCCAGGATGGTAAGTACTCGCCGCTGCGAATTTACTGTAACGCGGGGATGCAGGCGGCTCTGCAGGGAAACAGTCCTCCTGCACGTGAGCGGCAGGAAAGTCGTTGGACAGGCGGGCTTAGGACGGAGACGTGAGCACTCCCTCGGAGGGGCGCTTGTCAGCCCTGTCCCCTGCAAAATGACATGCCCAGCGGAGACAAGCAGACATCTGCCTTAAATTGACCCTGTGGCGGAGTCTGAGTGTCGCGTTACGTGACCTTTCTGTTTGCAGGATGCAAATTCTAGAGTGTGTGTTCTCCTGCTCTGTGAGACCTGCACGTACATGGCCATCACTTTATTGTCATCATCATTTAGCCAACCCTGTCCTTAAGAAGCATCTAAATATCTGACGTTAGGCTTTGAGGAGAATAAGCTGAAGGAAGAGAGAGCCAAGTGGGGACCCCAAAAAAAAGAATCACAGGACAGGACCGGTGGCAGAGAGTGGCGATGACCAGCACTTAGGAATTGTTCTGTGTTGTCATGTTCCTTATCGACCGCCCGCCAGACGGGAGACTCTCCTAGCGGACGTGAGGCTCCGCGGCGGGGTGACACACGTGCGTGGTTGCCATGGCAGAGGCCAGGCTGTGCAGGGTTTGCGCAGGGCTGTGGGGTGGGCCGTGCGGGGTTGGTCGCACCTCTGGGCAGGAAGGTCCTGGATAAAGTGGCTCTTTCAGAGTCGGACACTGCGGAGAAGCCTGCCCCTGGCAGAGGGTCCCGTTTCTGATGGGAGTCACGGTAAAGCCACCCTCGGCCCCTCTCCCCTTCTGGGTTAAATCCGAGGGGGCAGAGCCACCTGTGTGCCCTGCTCTGGTGCCAGGCGGGCTGCCAGGGAGCGGAGCGGACAGCCAGGCTGGGGCTCTTCAGAGGCTGCCGGAACCGCTCGGAGGTGATCAAGGCCCCACTGCACCGATCCCCAAGATGATTTGTTAATATTAATGAAAACACAGACTGTAAAGCTGCTCCTGGTTTGGGGGACTCCCCCCAAACTGGGCAACCTGTGCTTTGCTTTTAAACACGCGAATTAGTTTTCTCGTGAAATCACAGGCGTGCCACATTTTCAGTATTTTACTAAAGATTGTGTCGGTTTTCAGGCTTTGCGCTTCCTCCTCCCTCCTTTAGCCAGCCGGGTTCCTTTCTCCGCCCGCCATCCCTTCCCGCAGCTCTGCGTCCCGGGCGGTTACGTGGTTTCCGCACGTTCCCTGTTCATCCCTTCTCAGCTCACCTTTCTTCTCACCTGTCCCAAAGCCAGGTCTGAGGCAGAATGAAGTCTCCGGGCTCCTGCAGCCCCTTCTTCCTCCCACGCGGCGTTGGTCCTGGGCGCCTCGTGCCGGCAGCACTGGGAGCGCCCCGCGGGTAGCAGGACCGCCTTCCAGACCGCGGCACGGGCCACGCCGCTGCGAGAGGCTCCTCGAGACCGGTGGGGCCGCGTGCGAGGAAGCACCTGGAGTCCCCGGGAGGGGCCCTAACGGGGCAAGGTCACCGTTCGCCGTTGCGTAGCCCAAACCCAGGGGAAGTTGCGGTGAAATGTAGTAGACAAAGGGTCCCCAGGCTGAGGCCCGCCGACCAAATGCGGCCCTGCCCGTTGTTGTGAGTACACTTCCCCGCAGCACAGGGGAAGTTGGCCCGTCTGTCACGGGCCACAGCTGGGTTCAGGCTGTGACGGCAGCAGCATTGAGCGGTTGTAACAGGCTTTACGCCCTGTGAAGCCCCAAATAGGCCCTCGCTGGCCGTCTGCAGAGTGTGCCCGCCCCGACGCGGGTGGTGGAGCTGAGCTGCAGGGACACGTTTATTCTCCACAATCGCTGCTGCTTCGCTTTTACATTTATCGTGGTCAGCAAATACGAATTTCCCACTAACAAATGAATTCGTCTTGTCAAAATAATCACATAAATTAATACTGGGGGCTGGCGAGGGTACAGCGCTTGCCTGGCGAACGTCCTGTCGTCTTGGCCCGTTCTGGCCGCTGTGACGTGTGACCATGGACTGCATGGCTTCAGCAGCAGAGATTGGTTTCTCACGGTTCTGGGGGTTGGGAAGTCCAAGACCAAGCTGCAGATCTGGGGTCTGGGGAAGCCCCCCTTCCTGGTCTGCTGTGTGCCACGTGGTAGGAGCAGAGGGCAGGAGGTCCCTGTTTTCTTTCTGCTCTCGTAAGGGCACCGGGCCCATTTGAGGGGCTGCTCCGTGGTGACCTAATCACTTCCAGAGCCACCGCTGCACTGGGGGTTAGGATTTCAATATACGGTTTGGGGGAGGGAGGAGAGGACACACAGACGTTCAGTCCGTAACACATCCAGAATGTTGCCGGCAGTGGTCAGGCTGTCAACTGTGTATTGGAAGCATTTCATCGTCCTTTTCAAACTGGGGTGTTGGCAAGAGGAGGAGAGTAAGGAACAACACTTCCAAATGTCATTGCTTTAACATATTAAAGTATTTCCCTTGCTGGGGTAGCTCACGTGGTGATGCTTTGATTAGTGGTAGCCTCACAGGCTCGGGAGGTTTCCATTTATTATTTTCTTATTTTTAGGAATAAGACATTCCTATTAAATATTTGGACTTTATAGAATCTGAAAAGGAAATACTACTTATGATGCTACAAACTTATGTCATTCTTGTGATTTTATTTCTTCTTAAAATATTTTCATTTATATGAAGATAGTTTTCAAAAGCAGTGCCATCCTACATGTTTTATGTATTTCCTTTTTTTTTTTTTTTTTTAATTTAAATCACAAAGTCTTTCATTGTCAGTGATCACAGTAGTTGCTAACGAGGCAGGGGCTGTAACCAGGACTCAGCCATCCTTAACAATAAGCATCCTCAAGGGGAAAACGTAAGGTTTATGGTTGAAGAAATGGAGGCTCGGAGAAGTTCTGGGACTGGACAAGGCACAGAGGCTGGACTGCGTCCTCCATCCGGGACCTGAGCACCTGGACTTGGCCACAGCACTGGGCCGATTTGTCGTTAAAACAGAAGAGAACCGGGTCCTTGGGCCCTGAGGATGTACCGGCCCTGCCTGCAGGCCGGGGGAAGAAGGCCAGCCGCAGGGTCACTGCCCGCTCACGGTTCAGTTTGTTTAGATTTTGACTTTGATTTTAGCTTCTTTTATGTCCTCGGGCTTATCTGTACTTACTCTTATGTCTTTATATCTTTATATCTTCTCTTATATCTTTATATCTTCTTCTTATCTCTTTCTCTATAGAAAGAGGAATAAAAGGTGTGTTATTTCTATGTAACATTTAGCTTTATATATAAAAGAAGAAAGCAAGCCAGGTAGCCCCTGGGGGATCCGAGCTCCTAGTGGCCGGCCACCCAGGTTTACTTTAGGAGAAAGGGACCTCATCGTTCTTTGCTGCTTTAACTTTTGACTTCTTAGTGCCCCACAGCAGAAGGAAAATTGTGAAACCCATGGGGAAGCGTAGCATCTGTTTCCTTTTCTTTCGTTCATGGAGTTGTCAAGTGGCCACTGGCACATGGCTTTTTCATCCCTCCCAGGTAGAGTCCGTTGGCGTCCTGGGTATCGAGACACAGACGGGCAGGCTGGGTCATCATCCCACCCGCGAGACCGGGTGGGAGGTAGAGGCAGATAGGGAAGCTCAGGTGAGCTCTCACCTTCCACGAAGTGAAGGTCCACTCCGTTAACCTGGAACCGTCACACAGGGACGTGAACTTGTGTCTCGCCCGAGGGTGGAGAAGCCGCCAGACCAGGCTGCTTTCTGGTGGTCCTTCCCAGCAGTCCGGGGGCGTCCTCCCTCCTGCCCGCTGCGAGTCTGTGTGGCTTGCAGGGCTGCACGGTCTGGTCTGCACAAGGAGGTTCCTTTAAATAAGATTCACTTTTAGAGAATTAACAGACTCCGGGTTTCAACTTGACCTGGGCAGCAGACTCTGACTTGGGACGTGGTCGCCGTCTGTTTGTCTGGGTCCCCAGCAGAGCGCTAGGGGCAGTGGTAGGCCGGACTCGGGACTGGGCACTGCGGGCTGCAGGCGCCCTCGTTCCGACACCCACCCAGGCCGCCGTCTCGGTCCGTCAGATTCTGCGCGGTGCTGCTCAGGGTGTCCGGGAGATGAACTGCACGTGGGCTTCTATATTTTCAAAACTAAAATGGTGATTACTGTGTTCTGCATTAAATTTTTTGAAAGTCCCTGGTCGTTTGTCCCTTAGAGCCTGGGTGCAGGAAGATAAAGGATTGTGGAAAAGAAAGTTCATTCTTGTGGATGTTGTTTCTCTGGTGCTGATTTTTTTTTTGTTGTTGTTAAAGACAGATTTCTCCCACTTTCTGTAAAGGAACCAACTTTCTGAGTGGCAGAGCTTTTCCGGGAAGCACGTGTGTGCCGTGGTCGGGTCTCTGGGAAGGCCAAGGAGGGGACTGTTGCCGATGGTATTTTGCGTCCTGCCTGTTCAGCAGTGACCTAAAATAGTTGTAACTTGGGGACAAAACTAAGTTCTTGGGCGGGGCATGGTGGCTCACGCCTGTAATCCTAGCACTCTGGGAGGCCAGGCGGGAGGATCGCTCAAGGTCAGGAGTTCGAGACCAGCCTGAGCAAGAGCGAGACCCCCGTCTCTACTAAAAATAGGAAGAAATTATCTGGACAACTAAAAATAAATAGAGCAAATTAGCCGGGCATGGTGGCGCATGCCTGTAGTCCCAGCTACTCGGGAGGCTGAGGCAGGAGGATTGCTTGAGCCCAGGAGCTGGAGGTTGCTGTGAGCTAGGCTGACACCGCAGCACTCTAGCCCGGACAACAGAAGTGAGACTCTGTCTCAAAAATAAAAAAAACTAAGTTCTTCCCAAGACCTGGTGGTGCTAAGGTGGTAGAAAGCAGCCGGGTGCCTCAGAGCCCTGCTCACGCCTGCCCGGGCGGGGGAGACCGCGCTCTGCCCGTGGTTTCATGCCGACGCCCTCTGGATTTCCGTTCCCTGCAGTTAGATTCCTAGGGGTCGTGAATTTTAGTCTCTTTTCAAACGCTTTAGAAGTTCTCCCCGGACCGAGCTCGCGAGTCGGTGGCTTGTTTGCTGCAGGTGACGGAGTCATACAATGGACACGGGTGAACCCAGCGATTTGCCTCACAGTGTCACATTCGACCTTAGCGTGGGACAGAATCCGTTCTTTTTTTTGTTTGTTTGTTTTGACATTTTGCGGAATAGAGCCAACAGAGCCTGGGTTTTATTGGGCATACTTTGCGACTGTTAAACTGTGGTGTAGGTGGGTATCGGAGGGGTGTGTGTGTTCCAAAGCCCCTGATGCCTGAAGCAAAGTGGTTTCCCGTTCCCGCGGCGCATGGGAGGAGTAGAGCCAGGGAGGGGCGAGGAGAATTGTTGTCAACCCGATGTCCTCCCCACCCCCGCTCCCCGGTGGGTCGACGTAGCTTTGTCTGAATCGTAAACGGTGTTGTTTTACTAAGCCTCCCAACAATAGGTTTGTATACAAAATTTAGTATTCTCATGTGCGTGTTTTAAAAAGTCTAGTTATTTGTTACATCCCAATTCATAGCGTCACGTTATACACGTGACAGGCGTGCTGCCCACGAAAACTTTAACTTCGTAGCTTCTTACGCTTGTGTTCTCCGTAGGACAGTGGGAAAACCTGCATGCAGAATTTTGGTCTGATGATAGTCGTTAGATCACAGGACAGATCTGTGTGTTACTTACATTGGGAGGAGTAGGTACACAAGCGGGGGAAGCTGGCCTCGGGGTTCGGTGTGCCCGTTGCTAGTGGGGCCCCAGCCCTACCGATTATTGGGGTTTCTCTGACTACACGTCACGGGCACCACCCTGCGGGACGGGCGCGTCTCTGGTAGAGCAGTCCCTGTTCTAGAAGATCTGTGTCAATCCTTTGACGCCATCACCTCGGCTCTTCGTGTTTGTGTTGCAGTTAACGTTACGGAAAGCACTTTTACAGAAGCCGTTCCGTTTGGTTCCCACCCCTGCCCGGTGACGGCTCACCTGGGCGTTTCTAACCCCTGCCAAGAGTCTGAGCTGGGGCGAGGTCACGCGGGAAGTCGGAGAGCCTCAGCTCGCCCCCATCCTTCCTTTCCGAAGGTTGAAATCCTGGTGTGCAAAGAATTTCCCATTAAACGTCTGCAGCTGCTTGGTGCTAATTACGGGAGTGCCCGGAACAAGGGTAGCTGTAGTAATGAGCCCGTTTGTACAACCTAACTGCATGTGCTGGAGTATCATTAAATGTGAACAGTCTTCTGGGATTTTTCTCCTGAGTGCTGCATCATCTTGTACCATTTAGTTTTGCTGACACCGCAGTCTTTTGTTTGTGCTGTTAAAAGATACGTCAATTAGGCCTATTCTGTTCTTTCCTGAAACAAGCTTTATTTTCATCTTTGGGGTGACCTTCTTTATTTGTTTTTGTTGCTGTTCTTTTTCTCCTTTATTATGTTAGAGATTAGATTGGAGCTAATGTGTGTGTGTTTGGCAAAGGAGTCCTACCAAAAATGAGATTTTTGCACCTTTGAAAGCAAGCCCTATGTGTGTGTACATTAGGCATTGGATATAGATTGAAAAGGTGAACTAATGAGTCATTAAGTGTTAATTTTTATCATTTATAGTAATGGCTAATAATTATATAGTAGTTTAAGAGCTTATGATGTAGGACAGTGGATCTTATCGGGCCAGTTTACAGCTGGAAACCACAGTGCTGGACGTGTTTGCTTCTCAGAGTCTCAGAGTGCGGCTGGGCTCAGGTGACGTCAGCACTTCCAGTTGCCACCTGCGATTTTCTCCGTGCACCTGTCCGTGTCACTGTCACTATATTCTACGTCCCCTGCCCCCGCTGTGTTAAAAAGGCTCATTTCTATGACCTCCTGGCACAGATGGGTGGTTGGTTTGTATTAGGACAGTGCAAAACAGGTTCGGCTGCTTAAATTATATTTTGTTAAAGGAGTTTTATATTTTAAAACTTTCTAAGAACAAAGATGACATAAAGTAAGGTACTCATCTATGTAGGGCTCAAGTGGCACCTGAGTGGTGGCTGTGCTGACATGCAGAGAGAAAGAAAGGAAGCACTCCTTGGCCTGGAGCTGTGGCTCAGGCCTGTAACCCGAGCATTCTGGGTTCGTGAGGTGGGAGGATCGCTTGAGGCCAGGTGTTCAAGACCAGCCTGAGGAAGAGCAAGAGCAAGACCCTGTCTCTACAAAAACCAGAAAAATTAGCCGGGTATGGTGGCGTATGCCTGTAGCTACTCGGGAGGCTGAGGCAGGAGGATCACTGGAGCCCAGGAATTTGAGGTTGCCTGGTAGCTTCTAATGTAGCATAATCCAACGGAAATTAGAATCTGCAAGTTGCCTCCAAAAGGCCCCCGTCTGGCCCCTGGCTTATAATCTCTCACTAAATGGGAAAGACACCTATCTGGTGTTGACATCAAGTAATTTTTGATTCAGCCTGTTGATGAGGGCGTATGTGTGGTAAATAGGGTTTGTGGGTTTGTGAGGCTCTCTCTGTGCTGGAGTCCTGGCTTATGTTTGGATGGGAGCGTGCATAAATGTATTATAGTGATTATTTTTATAAAGCATGACACTGCCAATACTCTTTTCATATGCATTTTCAAATTCACTCAATTTCTTAACCAAACAAGTTTCTTCTATAACAGGGTTAAGTCACAAATTGAAATGATACCAAAACCAAAATAAAGCTTTTTGTTACAGTAAACTATATATTCAGAGGTTTAAAACACACACACACACACACACACACACACACACACACACACACACACACAATGAAATGAAAACACTTTTGAGTTAGTATTTTTAGAACTACATTAGTCTTGGTTCAAACATTCTTATAGCTGTGAAGCTGCAAAAAGCACATGGTTTACAGATGAGCCACACATCTGGCACATAAGCTGGGACAAAATCTTTCAAACACATTCAGTAAACACAAATATATTAAGATGAAATTAGTTACTGAGCTGCACCAAACATTTTCAGGACTAATTTGAGAACGTGTTTGAGATGATTATCCTTGAATAATCCAAGTTTTTTTTTAAAATATTACTTCAGTTATTTCATATTGCAAATTAGATTTAAGATGCACTTAAAATCACCCATCCAAAATGGCAATTTTTAGATTAGGGGTGAGTCTGAATTGTCATCGTGCTCCAGATTCCGCAGAATGCAGCGGCCTTAACGACATGGAGTCAGGTATGAAACTTGGTAATTGTTGAAATAGCCCGTGATACAGATAGAAGGAACGTATAAGGAAAGGCATTTTGATTCTTTCAAAAATAGGAGGAAGAAGTCATCTTAAAATTGTAATCAAGGTGATATTACAAATGCCCAGAGACGATAAGTAATCTTCTATTTAGTAGTGTTGCAGAATATTATGTTAATAGAGGCTTTGATCTTTTCTGGCAATTTCTTCCCCTAAGTCTGGAATCTTTCATGCTGTGCTTCTCTTCCTGGAAGCATTAAGTGTGCATAGATACGCATACATGTGCACGGAGATGCCTGAATTAACTCTCTCACTGCCAGAATTAGATCCGTAAACACACTGTTAGTAAATGCTCTCTGTTTTGATTTTCGTGTTAAGACTCATCTCTTAAAAAAAAAAAAAAAAAAAAAAAGACTCATCTCTTTTGCTCACAGAATTAATTTTATCAATGACACAGAAAATGGTTATTTTAATACTTTTCTGCACGGTGGCATCATGGCTGTGTTTTGCCCCAGGATCCCTCTTTAATGACTTTAGCCAGCTTGAATTAGCTTGATGTATCATTAATGCATACAAATGGCTTTTATTTTTGTTCATAATCTGTTCATAATGCCATGGCATTCTGCTCTTGCTAATGTTTTTAAAATGATTAAATGGTGATGTACTTTTTGACCTATTTAACCCTCCATGGAGCCTTTACTTAAAAGAATAAGACAGTATCACTTAACTAGGATAGTCAGAAGTTGTCACAGGCTATAGCGGATGTTTCCTAGTTATTTTGAAGTCTTTTATAATTTTTTTCCCCTTAGACAATATGGACATAGCCATATTTTGAGTAACTTTTCACTCATTGTTAAGGAGCTACCCACAAACCACTAGGTGAGCAGCACTGAATTTTGTTCAGTTCATGAAAGACTAGTAAAAGCAGTCCTTTTAAGTTCTTTGACATGAGAAGGGGTGGCTTGGCCCTGTGGACTTTGATATGTTTCACACGTTATGTGCAGGGGGAGCTTGGCCAAGCCTTTGCTCCAAGAGTACTTGGGGGAGTGAAGCTTGAAGCAGATTTGGGACTTCCCTAAACGCCAGGCTCTGAGCTCTGAGGTTAGTTTGTGTAACTAGCGCACAGCCATGGGAAATGAGGTGACAAGGAGAGCAATATACTAACAGTCTTATCAGTCTTCCCTGATGTAGGTAAAAGTGAACTGTGAAGAGTGGATTTCAAAATCATTTGTCTAAAAGAAAAGTATATTGTGAAAACTTGGAGTTAGTTGGATTTTTTGAAATTTGCCAAAGAGAAGAGAGCCATGATTTTTAAAGGATATGAAATATGGAAATAAAAACGACTCATATAACACTATCACCCGGTGGCAATTAGTGTCAGGGCCTGGGTGTGTGCGCCAGCCACATGCTTGAAAGTGACGGCTTGTTGTGATGGTCAGTTTTAGAGCCGCCTCTTTTACGTACAGGTGGAGCAACCCTCATCCAAAAATCCAAAATTGGAAATGCTCTAGAATCTGAAATTTCTTGCGTGCTGACGTGATACTCAAAGGAAAAGTTCCTGGGAGCATTCTGAGCTTTGGATTTTCAGTTGAGGCATGCTCAACCTGGAAATAGTCTGCAAATATTCCAAAGTCCAGAAAAATCCAAAATGCAAAACACCTCTGGTTTTCAGGCATTTCAGATAAGGGATACCCAACCTGTAAATACTTGTTCTGCACTATATAATTACTGATTTTTGCATTGCATCTCACTGAGTAAATATAACAACTTTTTGGCCCAGTCTCCTATTAGACATTTAGTTGGGTTTTTCCCCATATGTTTCATTTAGGATCAGTGCTTCAGTGCATGGCTTTCTTTACAGAAATCTTTTATCAGTCCTTAATCATTTCCTCAGATAGGTCTCTAGAAAAGAGACTGTTGAGTCACGGGCTTACATAATTTTAAGGCCTTGGATCCTTGGTGTCAAATCGACTTCTACGAGGCTGTTCCGGTTCAGGGCTCCTACAGCACCTGGACACACTAGGTATTTTCATTTTGAAAACCTTTATCAGTCTATAGACAGAAAAAAAATCAAATGTTATTTTAAGTAGGTCTTCACCTAATATGAGAATAAGTTCACCTTCTGCGGTCGTTCTGAGACATCAGTCTGTGCCAGGTGGGAAAAGTTCTGGCATATTGAGGACACCTGGGGACCAGCCAGTCCTTGCTGCTCTTACAAACATGCCTTGTTGGGCTCATCAGTGGGTTTGCTAAGGCTAAACAGCCCAGCTCCCCCAGCGTGGGTCTTGAGGCCTGTGCGCAGCTGTGATCCTAAGAGGTGAGCGACACCGGTGAGCGACACCAGAAGTGGCTTCCTTCAGCTCTTCTGGCTCCTGGTGGGCGGTCTGATCAACACAGTGCTTAGTGTAACTTTAGACAAATTTCTGGGGTGAAGTATGTCGTGAGGGAAGCAAAGAGAAAGCAAAATTCCCGGTTCCCTGAGTTTGGTCCTGCCCCATAGCTATGCAGCGTGTGACAGTGCTCTTGAGGGCTTAAGAGGTCCTCTGAACTTACCGCTCATTTCCATGCACAGAAACCAAGTTCCGGAGAAGGGCGGTGGCCCGCTGTGGTCACCGTGCATGTCAGTGGTGACCATGGCCTCAAGCTTCCCCCGTTGGCTCACGTTTCTTCCTTTTCTGGGTCTCCACGCAGCCCATCTGGACATGGGGGCCTGGAAGATCGCCTAGACCCGTGTTCCCCAGGCACTTAAACACATCCCCCCTTTGGTGAACATACAAACCGCACTTCGCTGTTCCACGTTTGAACTGCCTGGGTCACTGTTGCCTTATCAGCCTGGGCGCCACGAGCACAGCTGGGCAGGTGACACCCGGAGCGTCCCTTGTCCCTGGGCTGAGGGGTTGCGTCCCCAGCAGAGACGCCCAAGGCGGTGTCACTTGCACGTGTCTGCGTCTGCAGGAGGGGCTGGGAATTATCCCCAAGTGCAGCCATAGTTCAAGGGAATTTTTTTTTTTGGTATGTGAATTTTGGAATTTCAGAAAACTCCCTCATATTTAGTGTGTAAACTGTAAGAAAAAAATACTGAACTCCGATGCGGTCATCTGCATGCTAAGGGATTACCCCCATCCCTGCACCAGGATTTTGTTATTAAGTGAAAAATCCAAGTAGTGCCTGCACGTATGTTGCTTTCCTGCCTGACCGACAGACTTGGAGAGTTTCAGAGCTGGAAGGACTGTGACCCTGTCTAGCTCGACTCCTCCTTCCTGAGAGAAGCAGACAGTCCCAGCAGAGAGCCATTTGGCAGCAAGGCAGCTACTAGAAATTAGGTCTGTATCTCTTGACTGCACAGTCTTATCTCTGTTTTGTAAATGTTACACTTAAAAGGCATTGATTGCATTTTAAAACCTGGTAGTGAACTAAAATGGTCTTTTAAGTTATAACTATTTTTAATGCAAACCATTTTAACACTGAGGGTTCTGGAGTAAAATGCAATACTGTAATAAACATATAGATTATTTCTGATAAGCTACCTAATAAAATCTCACACACACAGGCTATCTTCTTCCTGTGATAAAATAAGTGGGTCACAGAATGAGGTATGTTGAAATGCTTCTGTAATTCAGTAAACAGCCACGAGGGGGCAGCGGAAGCCCTCGTAAGGCGTATTCTCATTTCCCATATTTTTTTCTTTTTGCTGTCACCATGGAGAATACAGATATAATAAAACTAACACCCTGGTTTAAGAGACCATTTAGACCTGTAATAAAACACACCCCATAAAGCGTGTGAAGTTACTGGATCATCAGCACACACACAAATGCAGAAGTAAAAAAAAGTTTCGCTGGAATTGGGGGTGGGGGGGAGGACAAAATGCAAATGATGGAATTGCACACTCTGTGGTTAAAGGATTGTGGTCCAAATTCCTTCTTCCTCTTGGCTCTGCAAAAAAAAAAAAATCAAAGAAAATTTGGCCAAAGGTATTTCCTTCTAGAGTATAATGAATAGATTCGTGATTATGTAGTGTGCATCACTCTTGTATAATATTGCCCGCCGAGCGTCCCGCTGGCGTGAGTGACGGCCCAGGCCTCCTGCTCCGGCGTCTGCATCCTGGACTCCGACGGCAGGCGGGGCACAGGCCTGTGGTCCACGCCAGGGACCACCAGGGCCGGGCAGGGAGGCTGTGTGGCCTGGAGGTGGGGCGTCAGCTGTCCGCTGTTGTCCGTCCACACTGGCGGTGGGCTGAGCCCTAGCAGAGGTGAGACTTGTGTGTGCTGTATTTGTCTGGGTAGAATATGCTGGGGTTTTTTCCCTTTTCCCTCTTAGTTTTGTTCCCCCCAAGACGGCTCCTCCCTGACACATTCTGTTTATTTACTTTTTGTTTTCACTCGTTGTTTTTTTTTTTTTAATACATGAAATCCATTAGGATTTCAGAAATTGTAGCATCTCAGATTAAAAAAAAAATTCAATTTATTTGTAAAAGGGGGCTAATTACACCTTTGCTGCCTCAGCTGAAAAATAAATCACAAACTAAATATTTTAAAATCAAGTTTTCTTTACTGGGATACTTACAAATTGGGTGTCTAGATTCAGAACTTATAAGAAAGAAAATATGTTTTTGGAGAGCTGTACAGTTTTCAGTCCCTGGAAGAGTGAAAAATTTGGCAGGAAAATCCTGAGAAGGAAGAGGAGGAGTGCAGCGGGCGGTTTCGTCAGAGCAGACAGGGACACGCCGTGGCAGGGTGGGTTTCACATGGTGGTGTCTCAGTGCCACGGAAGAATGTTTCACCAGCCCCTGGAAGTTGGGACGTGGAGGGGGAGCCCCCGGGCGGAGCCGAGGCCCCGGCTCCGGTATTTCAGTCGAATTCGGGGAACACCGACGCGTTCAAGCATGTGCCAGGTGCCAAGAGGAGCAGTCATGGACCCGCAAGATGCCTGGAGTGGGGTTGGGCACAACCGCTGTGGGCCGAACACCTGCTCTCAGCACCATGGACAGTGTCCCCCGAGCACTTGCGTCAGGAGTAGGGACGGGGCCCAGGTCAGCCAGAGCGGCTGGCTCCACCTTGCCTACCAATCAGAGTTCCACGGAAGAAGAAAAGCCTGCTGCTAAATGGTTTGTTTCTTCTTCTTCTTCTTTTTTTTTTAATTTTTTCCTTTAATTTTAATTATATTTTTTTACTTTTTTTTTCATGTTTACACCTGTACTTCTCAGTTCTACGCTAAATGGTCTGAAAAACACAGATCTCATATGACCCCTGATTACAGACCTCAGCAACTATCCCAATGTTAATAATTATACTAAAGGTACTAAGGACACTAGTCATTCAGAATAAACATGAGCGAAAATTGTAAAATCAGATCAGAAATTGACAGCATCGGATCGTTTCCTGGACATGGTGTTTTCCTGAGTATTTTCCCTCTGGGCTCTTCGTGCACCTGTCTCTGTAGCTCCCCCCCGCCCCCGCCTGTCTTGCTGCTGCCTGGGGTTGGGGGCGGCGATAGGGCGCAGACCCTGCTCACCTGCACACACGGAGCAGCCAGGTCTGTCCTGTCCCCCAGGAAAACCAGCACCACCCCTGGGCTGCTGAGCAGGGCGAGCCCAAGTCTTTCCGCTTAGGGTTTTCTTCTTCCTTCGCTAACAGCAAGGTTTGCGTTGTCTTCGCCCCTTTGCAGAAGATCATTTGCATTGAGTCACTGTCCTGTGCTGCTGGCTGGTATTTAAAACAGCAGAGCTGTGCGAGAGAGGGTGGTACAAGCCACCCGCCGCCTCTGTTTTCTGCCCCCTTCCTTGGCAGGCTCTTTGCCTGCGTGGTGGTTAAAGAAACACAAATAGTCAGTGGTTCCAGTTCACACTCCTGTGTGATAGGAGAACAATTGGGAAGCTCTTGAAGAAATTTAATGAGATACAAAGGAAATCTTTGCAGCATAACATATAATTGACTTAATTGCCATAAAATAGGGTCAAAATAGGGGCTCGGTGAGAAAAGCCAGTGCAGTGAGGAGAGGGCGGGTCCACGTGCCGTCCCCTGGCCTGTCAACCGCAGAAGTCACAGCGGAAGTCACTACAGGCTCCGTTTGCCCCGTGGCCTGGCTGGCTGGTCAGGGTGTGTGGCTTGTGCCTGAGCGAGTTCTGCCCTGGTGCACAGGGCAGCCATACCTGGGCCTGCCGAAAGGTCACCCAGACCTGTCCACGGACTTTCGTTTCTCAGAGTTTCACAGTTCACGCCTATTTCTGTTAAAATATGCACTTGTGTATATGTTACATATTATCTACTTACCTATATTTAAATATTCATTTTTGATTCAAATGACATGTTCGTAAAAGTACAGAAAACTATAAAAAAGCCAGTAAAAATCACCTGTGATCCCACCTGCTAGTAATAACTTTTTATTATAGATTTCTATCTAGTCAGTTCTCAAAACTTTTGATGTACAATTGGGTCTTTATTCTCTAACTTTTTTAATAACTTGCTTTAAAAAGACCTGAGACTGCTTATTTACAATGTTGGTTAGTTTCCAATGGAACCTGTTTCTGTGACTTCATAGCATCTGCCGGCCATGCAGTCCCAACCCCAGAGGTGGCTTCTCCAGATTCCCTCGGTCCATCCTTGAGTGCCTGCGGGGGGAGGGGTGGGGGTGGGGGCATGGGGGGGTGGGGCAGGGCGCCCACCTTCTGCTCCGGCCCTTACCCTTCAGCTCAGGCCCGGCCAGCTGTGCACATCCTGGGCCCGCGCAGAGCACCCGCCATGGGGAGAGGAGCTTGTCCACGGAAGCCCCCCCCGCGAGGTGCTGCCGTGGCCACTCTCCTGCACCCCTGGTCACCAAGGAGCTTCCAGGTCGACTTTATCGCAAGGAGAGGTTCGTAGCCAGAGGATGGTGGGATTTCTCATCGGAAATAGTGGAGTCGATATGATTAAACACACACATTTGACGAAGATTACCAAAGACCAGCAAGGCTTTTTGTGGGCTCCACCTTTTGCCTGCAAATTACACGACTAAGCCAGATTTTGTGATGACCCACTTTTAAATCCGTGTATTTACCCGTTAATAAAGTCATTTAAGATTTAAATAACATAGAAGCTTAAATTGAAGAACAAGTCTTCAAAAACTCAAAATCATTTAAGAATTTTATTAAAGCTACTTAGAAAAGCTGATGGATTTAGAAAAGAAAATTGCCTGTGGTGGATTATCACAGTCGATGCCAGGATAATTATTCTGAAAGTGATAGATTCCTAAGCTTCAGGAATGCCTGATCCCTGTAACCAAGTTGATGGTGGTGGGTGGGAAAATGGGCCCCCAAGAGATAGGCATGTTCTAATCCCTGTACCCTGTGAATATAGTTCTTTTAGGGCCAAAAAGAGGGTCTTTGCAGACATGAGTAAGTATCTGGAATGTGTCAGGCCCAGCATACAGTCTCACGTGTCCTTATACGTGGGGGCAGAGGCAGCTTTGTCGCACAGGGCGATGTGGAGGTGGAGCAGAGAGATCCCAAAGATGCCCTGGCGAGGGTGGGCGTGATGTGGCCGCAAGAGCACCAGCAGCCACTGGAGCAGAGAGAGGCAAGACTAGATTGTCCCTGAGGCCTTTGGAGGGAGCATGGTGCTGCCAGCCCCTTGATTTTGGCCAGGCGAGAGAGATTTTTGACTTCAGCCTCCAGAACTGTGAGGGAATTGTTTCTGTTGTTGGTGGCCGCTGGTTTTGTGGGAACTTGTTAGAGCAGCCTGGGGAAGCTAACACAGACCGTGAGAGGCAGGGTGGTTCCAGAAGGCTTCAGGAGAGTGCCGGGTCTGTGGGCTGTACCGCAGGTGCAGGAGAGACCCCTGAGCAGCCGTGCGGCGGCTCTGGGGCTCCCGCTACACACGGGACACCGGGAGCAGCCACACGATTGCGGCAAGGGGGGCAGGGTGGAGGCTGCAAGTCAGGGTGAGGGTCTCTGCCCAGCGGAGCTGGTGGCTGGTGCTCACGGAGACCGGGGGCAGCGGGAGAGCTGCGTTTGGTCTGTCTGGTCTGTCTGGCCTTCCCGGGGGCACGAGCCCAGCCCAGAGAGCTGAAGCAAATGGGGGATGCTGTGAGCCCACTGGCTTCCTTCTGGCAGTTTCTGTTGATCCCCTCATCTGGGTCAGTTCCCTCTTGTTCAGTCAAGGAAGGGTCTCCCTGTCCTGATTCCTGGCTCCCTTTCCCTCCTTAGCTCCCCGCTCCAGCACTGCCCGCCTCTCCCAGCCTCGCCAGTGACCTTCGTCCCTAAATCCAGCGGCCTCTGTCCCTCCTGTCACCCTCACCCCCTCAGGAGACCGTGTCATGCACCTTCTCCCTCTGAGCCGTCTTGTTCTTCTAAACCAGGGGTCCTCAAACTTTCTAAAACTTTTTAAACAGGGGGCCAATTCACTGTCACTCAGACCGTTGGAGAGTGCGCACTGTGGGCCCGGGGCGAGTCGGCTGCTGAGCAGGACAGGCAGCTGAGGCAGAAACACCCGGAGGGAGGGCTGGATAAATGTGCTAGGCAGCCCGCATGTGGCCCGAGGGCCGTAGTTTGAGGACGCCTGTTCTAAACCCAGGGCAACTGCTTTTCCTCCCCCTTTGTAGGTTTCTCCTTCGCTTCCTGGCCTTTCCCATATGGAATTTCTCGAGATCCGGTCCTAGGCACCGGATCTCCCCCTCTGCAGTGGTCTCAAACGGAATCCACATTCATGTCAGTGATCTAATACATTTTGTGTGCACAGAACCCCAAAGAGTGGTTCTGCCGCACAGCGAAGAGAAACGGGGTAAGCCCAGCGCCTCGGCACGTGTCCGCCCCCCTTCTCCATGAGGCAAGCGTGTACCCCTGTGTGCCCGCCACATGACACAGCTCTCATGTCCGCAGCCCAGAGAGGGCAGGCAAAGGACTTAGGCTCAGGTGCGCCTGGCTGGCATCGGCCCTGAACGACACGCTCAGCCTTACTGGTGCCCAGCAGCTGAGTCTGCCCCTCCAGCCTTTGCAAAATGGGAAAAAAAGAAAACCACATTGAAACCAGAGCAGCTGATTTGAGGTCCCTTGTAGACCACTAGAAAAATACTGACTGTGAGTCCAGGAGTCAGAACCTTTCCTTGTTTCCTTGTACGTTATATTTTACTCAGCCTTTCTGCTTGTTTCAAAGTAAGTGCGACAGAAATGGAAACAGATGCAGCCAGGTTTTCTAAAACTAAACTCAGGTGGATTGATTTAGCCGTTCTAGTTGGAACATAGTTGAAGTAAACGAAACACCCCCAAAGCCCAGATGATTCTTGTAACTTTGCACATGGCAAGACAGGCTGAGCCAACGCGAATGACTTGACGCTGAGAACCTCTGATTTCTGTCGAGAAGCTTCTGTACGGACAGCTGTGATCCGGTAGCTGTGATCCAGTAGCAGCTGCTCACCGAGAGGCAGCGGGATTCTGTACTCACCAGACCTGCATCTCGGACGTTGCTCGGTAGCCTAGCAGCCAGCACGCCCTTACCTTGGCCCAGGGATGGACAGATGCTGGATGACGTGTCACTTCCGCAGTTGACCCAGATGCGAAATGGAGATCCCTTCTCTTTATTTCCTCCTCCTGGGAACGCCCATGGCAGCGGAAATGCACCCGTAGCCGGGCCCCGGGAAGGTGGCGTGAGCATAGCAGAGACACTGTCGTCACGGGGTGCAGCACAGCCGAGCACCTGAGATGGGCCTTACGCCGGAGCCAGCCGTGGGCAGACAGGTGGGGGCCGCCCCCGGGGAGCAGCCTCCCAGGGCTGTGCGCTGGCCCTGCTCTGCCCCTGGGGAGGTCCCCGTGTCCCTCTGGGCCTCAGGCATCCCTCAGCTGTCAGAGGAAGATGTTGGAATGGCTCCGCCTGGTTCCGATGGGGTACAGGACAAGAAAGCACCACGTCCTTTATAGCCACTTCCCCCCCCTCTGCTTTGGAAGCCGATTAAACTTATCATAAAGTCTGATCCTTTTAAACAGCAACGCTGGCTCGTTCATTAAGAACGGTTGCCGGACCTGTGAAGTGAACCGAATGGTCAATCACGTTCTCCCGTGTCAACGTTCCCTGCGATGGCAGGGCAGGCTCTCTTTGCAGAAGAACCACAGTTGATCTGCTGGTTACTCGAGTGCCCTTTGTCTTCCTTGTCCTTGCACCTAAAAAAGAAATTAAAATTCTTCTTGAAAATATCACCAACATTCATAGACGAGATAATTATTTTCCCTGCTTGAAGACGTGTTTTCTGTTTGAAGACAACCATTTCTTCCTCTAGCCTGCCGGCCAATTCAGCCACTCTTTCTCCCGGGATTTTTAGTAAAAAGAAACAAGACCAATCGCTAGCAGTTGCTCGTGACTACTGTTGTGACTGCCCTGAGCCCATCTCGCTCACGTCGTTTTAATGTCCCGATCCACGAGCCAGCTGTGTTGCAGAGAGTCTTGGAAGTTCAAATAATGGATAAATGTCTTCATTCTTAATATCGTATGCATTCCCCCTCCCAATACGGCGTACATCTAGTTAGGAACCCACATGGGGGAAACGTGTAGGGCGCAAGAAGTGCCAGCTGCCCTGGGCACAGCCGGGAGGAGCCCTGGCTCTCGCCGCCTCCAGCCTGGGCCGGGAAGCAGAGCTGCGTTCCAAGGGGCTTCCCGGAGCTCGTGGGACCTGCTGCTTCCAGTTTTTATAAAGGACGGGGTCTGTCGGGTCCAGGGCTTCCCTTCAGTTACCGCAGCCCGTCCCTGCGAAGCAGTGTGGGTTTGGGCACAACGGGTAGGCTAACAGGGAAGTAAGAATCAAAAATCAAAACCTGCAAGCGCAGTAGCCTAAAAGTTGCCAACAGCAAAGCGACGGAGGGCTGAGACAGGCAGCGTTTAAAGTGGAACGCAGCCCGAGCTCTGAGGCAGAGGGGCTCGTTTTACCTGTGGTAGTAAAAACTGTTGTGAGGCTGTCCTCCGTCGCCGGAGCCATGGCAGCCTTTATCTGCACAGAGGCGCTTCGATCGCAGTCAGATTTCAAATGAACTTTTATCTCTGTATTTCCGGCTCAGTCTCGGGGTAGAAAACAGATGCAGTCCCAGGGTAATTACTGACCATTTTTCATCCTGCGAAAGAGAATTAAGATGAGAGAGAGGCGTGTGGAATGAGAAAAAAATCCCGGTGAGGGGATCTAAGGGAAGGGACGCATCCGTCCGTCCGTTCGTCCGTCCATTCACCTCTTGTGCTCGTCCCCGGCTACAGGGTGACGCCACCGCCGCTTGCTGGTGGCCTGTTGACACGTAACAGTGACAGTCTGGGGGGAAACTCAGAGCTGCCTTCTGAGAGTCAAACTTATTTTTTCGTGGAAGGGATTGCCTGGTAAATTCTGGGGAAGGTTGAGAGAAAGTTCCAGGAGCAGTGCTAACAGTAAACGGGGTAGATGGGACGTTTGTGCAGGAGGGGTGTCGGAGTCTGTCTTACCTGCCTGCAGCCTGGGGGGTGTGGTGGACCAGCGCCCCCTGAGCTGCAGGTGCCCGAGATGGGGCCGCAGCATGAACACGCATTCCCATCCCACACTGCGCCTGCCCTTCTGCTCGGGACGGGTCTGGCTGGGTCACCCTCAGCGAGAGGAGGTGGTGCTCGATGCAGCCCGTGTTTGGTGCGCTCGGGACCGAAAGAGTCGTCGTGAGAGCGTTCTGAGCCCACAAAAAGATAACTTTATGAGGGAAAAGAATACAAGCAGTTCTCCTAAATCATGGCTGTAATGACCTTCTTCCCAGTGAAATGAGAGCATCCTCTTTAGGGTCTGAGCACAGAACGGGGCGAGCTGCCGGGGAAGGCTTAATAAAATGGACTCTCCTCCTCTTGTCAGCCTGGGTTTCCCTGTCAGGGGATAGATGCTTAATAATTCATGGCCACTGAGAAGTGTCACAGTCCCTCTCCCTGCCCTGCCACCAGGGCGTCGATCCCAGTGCGTTCCTGGTTACGCTCCAGTTTAATGATGATCGTACTTTGCTATTACCAGTCTTCTCCGGGGATTTGGGGGGATGGAAGAGCCTTTACTTTGTCTTAAATCCTATGTACATGCAGTTAATCAAGACATTGATTAATACTCCTGGAAGCATTTCAAAGATAGAAAAAAATGTTAGAATTTTAGGGATTCGACTCAGTTTTTCTAGCAGGTGCTGTCGTACCGGGCTGGGGACAAGAGTTGAATTTGAAGGCAGCCATGGATTCCTTTTACGCTTGTAAAGTTTCACCGTGCCTGGGATTGCCTCGTGGGCGGCCGCTAGCTTTCGTCCTTTGAAAGTTTTCCTACAATATTACCTTAGTTTCCTAGAAAAGTGTAGACACAGGACATCGTACAACTTAGGAGACTGCGTTTTGTTTTGAATATATATTAGATGGGGGACCCTCTCTCTTAAGAAATGATTTTACTTTGACTAGACCTACAAGGGCCAAAAGTGCATCCGTTTCAAAGTTCTGGTCACACTGTCTGGCACGTGGTGAATTCTCCATAAACTCGGTTTCGTAAGAATGACAAAGGAGGAGGGGTCTTGAGGCCATGTGTTGGGGGGCAGGGCGGGTCTGTCACCCTGCTGCACTGGTGTCCTGCCTGCAGGACACACCCTGCCTTCCCATGACTGTTGCTCAGGACCCCTTCCCCGGCGTCCCCTGCTGAATGCAGACCTGCTGGGAACCTCTCAGTTGTGCGTGCTTTCCTGCTCACCGGTGACAGAGCTCAGGTAGGATTCGTTCCCGCTCCGGAGCCTCTGCGACTCCCTGGCACCCACCACAGTGGCTTCCAAACTTGTTTTTGGCCATGAACCCGTCGCCAGGGTTTGCTAAGTGAAAGGCCAGTGCGCAGGGCAGCAGGCCTGAGGGGAGCCCAGGTTCCTACCTGGCTGCAGCACCTCTCATACCGAGGGGTCTTTCATTCATCCATCTAGGGACTCTCCAGGGCTGCCTGTGTCTGGGTGCCCTGCCCCCTCGCCGCCCCCCCCATCGGGACAACAACCCCCCCACCACCTCCCGTCCCCATGCCCCTCCCCTTGCACACCTGGCACTGCAGGTACACGCAGCTTAGCCCCTGTCACCTGCTCCGCTGAGCAGGCCCTCCCCGTCCCCTGACGTCAGCTCCGGCTCAGGGCCCCTCCCCAAACCCCGGGTTCCCCCGGCCTGTTCTTGGCCCAGAACTCCCTCTGCCTGGGCCACCGAGCCGCGAGCAGCCTCGAAGCAGAAGACGGGGCTGTGCTCACCTTTGCTCGTCTGGCCCAGCGCGTGGCAGGTTCTCGGCGCGTTTTATTACGTGTCTGCTCTCGGAAGAAGGTGGCCTGAGTCCCACAGAGAAACAGGAAAGTAAAGACGAGAGTGATTTCCTGAGCTGCTCCGAAGCACAGCTGTTGAAGAGCCCTCAGCGGGGCACCCTCCCCGCCTTGCAGACAGAGATACACCTGAGCACAGGTGGGTGCCACCACGTCAGGTGAGAAGCCACCACTGCCCACCGCCAGCCACGTGCTGGGTGTGCTCGCCCCACCCTGCCAGGTGGAGGACGCGTCCCTGCTGTCTCACCTGTGCCCCTCCTCCCCATCTCAGACCCTGACCCCGGCACGACATGCTGTCCGACACGTCCAAGTGTCCCCTCCACTGCGCCGTCCCTGGGGTGTCCCATCACAGCGGTCACGGGGGAAAACGTCCTTATAAAGGCACATGTTCAAGTATTCAGGGCCCAGATGAAATATCTGTGACTTAACTGGCTCAGCTAATAAAGACAGAGATAAACTTGGAAGCCTACTTGGAGTTTTGGAGGTAGGTGGTGGGTTTACAGGTGTTCTCTGCACCGTGCATTACATTTTTCATCTGTGTGAGGTGGTCGGGGGCAGGGGCTTGTGGACGACCCCCCTCCCACCCCCCACCCCACCCCACCTCACCCCGAGGCCCAGGCAGACCCACGGTGCCTTTCACCAAGGCGCTCGGGTTTCTGCCAGCTGAGATCGCCTCTGGGATCGAGCCGCAGGTATCAGCGGCCTAGTGGACGTCTCCGCTTGAGGTGACCTTCGCGCCTGGTCCCCCCGCCCCCGCTGGGTGAGGAGCAGCTCCCGACTCCTCCCTCTACTTGCGCACCGAGGCCCGCGACCTCATGTGACCCCTGCCCCAGCGCCCTGGCCTGAGCCCCCATCCCCCCGCCTGGGTGTCTTTCTTTCTGCAGTGGGGACCACCCAGCACGGTGCTGGTGGTGATGGTGAAGGTGATGAAGATGTGCCGTGTGCAAAGGGCCCTGAGCTTGTGGGGTTTACCGTCTAGGCCGAGGACAGGGACATCGGACAAGTCATCGCCAAGCCATGCTGAGCCCTTACCCTGTGCCCGCACCTGTTCCAGCACCTGTTCCAGGTGTTCAGCCAGTGCTCTGGCGTCAGCCCGGCTCCCAGGTGGGGACCGGGTACCGCAGCCCTGGCCGTACTTACTGGGGTCTTTACGTTCAGGTCTGATCAGAAAACACCTCCTTAGGGTCTTTCCTAGACTCCCGCTGTGCTCGGGTGGAGACCCCGCTCTGAGTCCTGAGACGTGCATTCCTGCTCCTGCGTCCCCGTCCTTCCCGCCCCATGCTCTTCCCCCTTCCCCAGGCCTCTCGGTCGCTCTTCACCCTTGAGGCTGCAGCTCCATGCCAGGGGCTCAGGACAAGGCTTCTTCCCTCCTCTCCTCCCACGTTCGGTTCCTGGCTCTGACCTGCTGGCCGCCGTGCCGCTCCTCGCCAGGGCTGCGGCGCCAGGTTCCTCACCTGTCCACAGTCCCTGTCCTCCACCTAGATGGTAAACCCCACGAGCTCAGGGACCCTCGCATGCGGTACCACATCTTCATCACCTTCATCTTCATCATCACCTGCACCATGCTGGGAGGATCCTCTGTGCCTCCTCCCCCCGACACGTGCCCTGCGCATAGCGCTTACAGATAAGGAAACTGAGGCACAGAAAAGCCAGGTAACCGGCCGAAGACCCCGCAGGGCATCCCCTACAGAGCTGAGGTGGGCGCCCCGGCACCCGGCTCCTGCATTCACACCTGTCCCTCCAGCGCCCTGGCCCTGGTTAGGGGACAGAGATTGAGTTACCTGCTAAGAATCCTCAGTAACGTGAGCAACAGGAGCGTAAGCACTCGAGAAAGTCCTGACGGGAACATTGATGGATGTTTGTCTCACTTTGTTTCTTAAATAACGGGTTTACCGAGATATAATTCACATACTATCAGACTTTATGATTTAATTCTGTTTTTGAGGTTTGTGTTTGGCTTTTTTTTTTTTTTATCCTTGCCTCAACTTCTCTCGGCTTGTTTGCAATCCGAAAATAATTTGTGATTAATGTCATTTACACGTCGTGCCATATGGAGCAAATATTCTTCTTCACGGCTTATTCCCTTCCGACTCTTGAAATGCCATATCTGGCTGCGGGGTTTTATTCCAGAAGATGTCAGAACCCCGCAGTTTGCTGAGGTTCTCCTGAACGTTGCCCTTAAACTCGGGAGTACTGCCGCGGTTCTCGGGAATGCTGCCCGGCGCCCGGGCCGCTGTCGGGAGATCCCGGAGGTGACGGCGGGGCCACTAGGTGGCAGTGCCGTCGTGGCCGGTGGTGCCCTTGGGCCAACATTCCCGCTGCCTTTTGCTTCAGGTGAGATAATCAGTAACCTATAGGCTTGGCCACTGAAGGTGGTATCGAGTTAATGTGCTACATCAATTTTCATTTGGAAGATACAATTAATTAAATTAGGCATAAAGTGGATGTGATGGAAACCTAGGAGCTCATGGCTGAAGCACGGTCAGCGGGTGGAATAGCACAGCCTGAAGCTCCGGCTGCTGTGGCTGCTTTGTAACACGTAGCTGCAAAACCCCCCGGCTGCTCTCTGTGCAACGTGAAGTTTGCACGGCTAGGAAAATGCATAAGGAGTCTGTGTTTCATTAAAAAAAAAAAATTGGGCTGCACAATCTCCTCGGAGAAAATTTGATAAAGCTGTTCATATGGGATTCAGAGTGATGTTATCGCTGTGTTAGCCTTGGAAAAAAATGTTTGGAATAAAGGGGAACATTCCTGGGGGGATGTCCCTCCCACACACCCCCATTTCTGCCATCTCTTGATAGGGTTGTGCCCAATCTTATTTCAAAAAGAAGATAGTTTGTTGGCTATTTTTTTTTTTTTTTTTACAGCTTTAAAAAATAAGTCGAGGAATTTAGGTTTAAAAAAATTAATCGCTACAGGTAACTGCAAAAGATATTGGCAGATGCAGCAAAAAAATATATTTCCACAGAAAATTGGATTTCGCACATAAAACTTAGTAATACTAATAAAGACAGGTCATTACCAGTTTTAAGCCAAATAAGCAAACTCAAAGAGATCTGCTGTCAGTGTGATTCTTGGTGGTGGTTTATTTTTTTGGGACGTGTAAATCAGCTTTAATGTTAGCAAGCACGCCACAGATTTGCTCCAATCATGCCTGCCCCTTCCGACGGTGGGTAGAGTTGCTCGGCCGGGAAATTTACAGTCCCGTGGCAAGGTGTGTTTATGTTTAAGCTGTGCCACGGTGTAGCTAATGAGAAAGATAAGAAATTTATAGTCGTTGGTGATGGATAGGATTACTGCCTGGGCATTAATTGAAATCTGAGGGATCACAGCTGTGGGTTTAAGTTAGGGGGGAAAAATTACTTCAAGTGAAGGAAAACTTCTAGATTTGCTTCTTAACGTTTTAAAGACGGTTTTCCCCGCTGCCAGCCTGGTTGGTGGTGGAAGCAGCTGATCCTCACCAGGGCTGGGGGTAATGACACTGAGATAATGACGGTATTTGCTCTGTCACCTCCCCGTGGTAGGTGGTTTATAAGTGTGGGGAAAAAAAATTAAATACTGTGGGGTTTTTAAATGGCTTTAAAATTTTACATGTGTAGCATTATAATAAAATTCTCTGTGGCTACTCTTTGCTAAATATTCTCTGGACTATTATTTAAGACATTCAAGGAAGGAAACCCAAACTAGTAATGACAGAGGCAAGCCTGTGATAATAGTGATTGCCTTAAAATTTCCACTGATTGCATTTAATCTGGGTATGTCTACAGTCATCTCAAAGACCTTTCCCTACCTGTCATTTTTTTAAATGTACCATTCTTGTTGAAGCTCAGCCTTGTGAAAATGTCTAAATTTTCCCATTAAGTGCTTAAAAAGTAATAAAACTAAAGTCATTAGACTTCACTCATCAGAGCTATATCAGGAGAAATATTCTTTGGTGCAATAAATCTGACCAAGGGTTCGACATTCATATCTTGGATTCATTCCCTGGAAATGGACGTTTGAAGGTAAATCGCTTAAGTAGGGCAGTTTAAATTTTTAATACAATCTTATTGTAACTGTTAGCACATGATTAAAGTGCAAAGGGGCCTTATATGTTTTGCAAGATTTATAATAAACGTTCCGTGATGCCTTTTCTATGCTGAGTTATAGATGTTATGACAGTTAAATGCTTATAAAGGCCAGAAAGGCACAAATGAAGAGTTGAGTCTTTATTGGAGACTAAATCATGCTTTCTGAATGCAGACGTTTTTTCCATTGGACACCTGTTCATTCCTGCATTTGCAATCTCTTAGGAATCTCTAGAAGCTTTCATAAGCCAAGTAGTATCTGATGCCTCTTTGTTCTGATGCGGTGGTCCCTGGAAAAGGAAGACCTGAGCCAATGGAAGCTGCTTTGAAACATACCCAAATAGCAGTATACTGTTTCCATCACCAGTTGGCTGTTTTAGGATGTAAATAATCATCTCATCAGATAACTTTTGTCTAATGGAATGCCTCCGGTTTGCAAGGGGTTCCAGCATTCCTTTCGTAGGGTCAAGGAGACTGCGTCTTCATGAGTCATGATGGCTGTGATACCTTTTCACTTTCTAGACCCAGTGAAACAGCGTGTGATTCCTTTGATCGTCTACTCTTTGCCCATAGTTGACTGGATTTGTTGTCGTAAGGCCTGTACCTGGGCAGCAGCACTAGCTCTTCCTTGGGGAGAGAAGGCCTGCAGCCCAGGCGATGGGGTTGGGCAGCTGCCCTCCCCACGAGAGGCTGCAGGCAACTTGCAGAATGCTGAGAGCATCAGCTTCTGCTTCAGAGCCTTGGTCGGGTAGGTTTTTGATATATTTAGAGGATAACGTTAGCTACTGTGTGATATTTACACTCTTGCCCATTTTTTTTTTTTTTTGTATTTTTCCCATCATAAGAGAAATCTGTTTTGAAAACAAAGGCAATACCTTTGTCGTCTTTTCTTGTTTACGTATAATTTTTTTTCCAAGGGAGGACATAAATGCCCAATTTTCTAAACTTTGACAGTGTGGTCACTTGCCACATTAAAATTTCCAAGCTATAATCTGCCTTTTTACGAGTGTGACTCACCCACAGACGTACTTAGGGTGTCTACAGTGTAGCACCACTTCCAAGTTACTTTCTCTGACTCTTAAGATAGATGCTAATGATTGGGGTTATTAACGAGCAAAAATTAGAGTTTTTTTTATCTACTCATGTTGGTTTTTTGCCTTTACATGAATTCCCAAAAGCTTCACTAGGAAAGCTTATATTCAAATATATGTGTTATTAATAGATAAAATGTGATGTATAGAAATATCAGTGGAAGAACCCCAGACCGCAGAAGAAAAATCTACCTTCTTTCAATAATTAAAAGTCATACTCAGTTATTACTTCTTTCCTTTTAAGTTTCACCCTCAAATGGTGTTAAAGTAACAGTATTGCATGCTTAATTTTCACAGTGTTCGATGTCGAGGTAAACCTAGTGCTGTGTTGGAGTTGAGGTGTACCTTTTGCAAGTAGCTGTGCACCCGGCAATGATAGGATAGGCATCTGTTGGTATACAGATGATATCTTTGTGACTTGGAGAGGTCTGTTTCTGTGTTTGTGTGCAGGTTGTGCTGTGAGCATCCTCATCTCTGATTCTATGACTCACTTTCAAATTGTCCACCATGGAATTTTTTTAATACCATTTTTCACAGTGAGTTTGAACCATGGTGTCACCATATATACAATATATATTCCTCAGTTGTTAATGAAGGATATTTTCTTAGGGTAGATTAAAGCAAGACTTTTAGGTAAAGAAGAAAGGATTTTGAACTTACGCTCTGAAGAGTCGTCATAACCTTATATCTGCAGCTAACACTTATATACCCCAGGTCAAGTAAATTTAGAAATAGCCTTAATGTTCTAAAAATATGAGCACCTTGTTCCTTTCTCATCCTTGGCAGGGTCAGAGAAGTTATTGGCAACCAGGTATTACTTTCATCGTGGTAGATCACCATGTTCTCATAGAGTCCTGTTAAGAAGGAGGCGAAGGACTGCGGTGTTTCACTGGGAAGAGAAAAAGACATTGTAATGTCCCTTTCGTCGTATGACTGTAGTATCTCGGTGTGCCAGTGGTGAAGTTAGTATGAAAACTTGTTATTATGGGTGTATGTACGACACGCTGTGCTGGTTGAAAAGAGGCATATACAGAAAAGAGAGATTCCATTTATATGAAGTTCCGCAATGGGCAAAACCGACCTGCGGTGAAAACAATCAGAGGAGTGAGGGGTGGAGAGGGGTGGAAATGGTCTATATTTTCATCGTGGTTTGGGTCGCACAGCATTTGTCAAAATCCATGGACTGGTACAAGTAAGATTTTTGCATTTTGTAGTGTGTGCATTTAATCTGGAAAAAAGAACCTTGAGTAGTTAATGGACTCCAGTTAATCCTGTGCATGCCGGAATGTGTGCAGGTGAACTGGTGCCCGCACCGTATTTGAATTGCATGAAATAATGAGCTGGAGGAATGGATATATATAACACAGCAAGTGTATGACAGCATGTTACAATTATAAAATCTAGGTAGAATGAAAAGGAGTATTCACTTTCAACTTTTATGTATGGTTAAAATATTGTGTTATTAAAATTTAGGGGGAAACCAAAATAATTGTTACTGCGTTTAAAATTTCATTGTAAGTATCTTACATTAAGATGGGTTCTGAGATAAACTCAATTTAGTGTGAAGTACTTTCTCACTCACAGGTGGAAGTGTATGGAATTATTGTGAGCCACAATTTTTAAAAAATGAGACTAACCAGAATTAAAAGACATCCACTATACGTGATTCCTCGAAGAATTTCACTAATTCATAGAAACTGCAATAACAGAAAAGGACCTTTGACTTCCTCACTGCTCCTGAATCACAGCAGATTACAAATTCAAAATCAATCAGTATTCTTTCCTGAACTCTAATTAACACTTAAACATTATTAGTCACAAATGTGAAATCTTGATCGGAGATGACCTCAGGTATTCTAAATGTAAATAAAATTAGATTTAGATCCCTTTTAATTACCTGAGGTGCTGTGAGTAATTACAATGGCAATTGATAAAACTTAATTTCTTATTTAAAGGGAAAAAAAACTTAACAAAGTTTCTCCCCACTATGTACTTAACTCTTCGGTAGCCATGGCCTATGCAAAAAAAAACCCCAGTTATCTAGATTTATATGTTAATTATTTAGAATTATTCATCACTTTAAAATTTTTATTTGGGTCCTCGAATTCATCATGTATCTCATAACTTGAATGGCTGATGTTACCATAATATCACAAAAGGCAAAACTTCTCCAAAGACGTTTTGCGCATTAGAAAAGGTAGTTTCTGGGAGGTAGTGGCAGTTAAATAATAATGGATGGGCGGTGGGGAGAGTGTTACAATGACTTAATGCACAAAGCCCTCTTGAAGACCAAGTGGAAATCTGTTTTGTCATCTCATCCTTCTTCCTAATTGCATCACAATACATTGTATAATTCAACCTGTGTGTCACTGTCACTTCTTCAGAGGCCTCTGCGCACGGGGCCACCGCTGTTGGCTCATTATTAACAGAGCCGGGAGGAGAGGGATACTCTTCTCAGGTTCCAACCAAGACGTCTTCTCCCTGCTTTAAGGGGAAAATGTCTTTTTTATGGAGATTGTTGTAAGGATAATTATTTCTGGGAATAGGAAAACAGCTTCAGTTGTGATAGATAAGTCCATTTCTCTTGAAAGTTTTAAAAGATATCCGCAGCAAAATACGCTTGACAGATGGGAAGATTAGAGAAGTTTTTAAATGCTCCCCCCCCCCTTTTTTTTTGTTGTTAGCATGTGTATCTTAAAACAGGAAGCAAATTAGACCTGATAAATTTGGTTAAGCCTATATTAATCAAACTATATTAATTTTTAAAAAAGAAAACCAATTATTGTACTTAACTGTATCTGTCTCAAGGTTCCTGATTTCAAAATCTACTTACGGCTGTTATGTCTTTTGTATTCTCTTGTTTAGGACACTTGCCGTCTTCCGTTCCTCATTTATCTTGATCTTCTCATCTATTTTTCTTTAAAATTTAGTTCAATTTCTTTAGCTTGAATAGTTTAGTATAATCAGTTTGGTACTGTATCTTTTTTTTTGTGATATCTTCTCTTCTTGTGTTTTAATATCCTCATTGCAGTCGCCTTTTCTCTATACTGCCTTTATGGTATATTTTATTGCTCTGATGTCGCTACATTTACCTGCATTTATCTTAGGTATTTCTGACAGTTCACTGATAAACCGTGTTAATTTATTTTGTAACCCATAATTTGGCCTTTTTAAAAAGTAGCGGGTCAGAAACGTGAGTCCCGTAGCCCTCCCTGGTGTGGAAAGGATGGTGAGGGCCGTGCAGATTAAAGAATCACTGGCAGAGCCTTCACCTTCAGGGGGTGTCAGAAACATTTCTGCTCCGCAATCATCAACTTTCTCTGCGAAGACAGCTTGATGAGTTGAGAAGAAGTGACAGGTTCATTTTTCCCCTCTTTGGTTAAGCCATTTATCTTTTAGATCCTTGCCTGCCATCTAAATTGTATTGCCAATTTATTGGGATATTCGCTTGCCTCGTCTTGGAAGACGCTGATTTGCATCCACGTTGAGAATAAGTGGGAGAGAAAGTTAATCATCTCCTGGCCTTTTGAGCAGATTTGTACCAGGTTTAATTGTAGCCTTTGAAATGTTACGTGCTATGCAGTGAGAGTCTCTACTCAATTCCATGTGAACCTGTTATCACGGCGAGAATGTGTCCTAATCCATAAAGCTTTGCTCTTTGGAAGACCTTTAATCTATATTTTTTTTCATGTCTTTATACTTCAGGTTAATCTAAGCTACGTTAGCTGCTTTTAAACCCTGCCTACTTGTTTTAATGATTTATTCAATGAAGTAGAATAATTAATAATGAATGCTAGCTGGACATTGAGTGAAATGATACTCTCAGCCTTCTCATTGTACCATATGATGAGAAGAGTAAAGCTCTCTTACTTCTGAGTAGATGGGGTCCTGAAGGAGCAGCCCATTTGTCCATGAGGTCCTGGTGACCCTCTGGAGTTCCAGCCGATAGTAGGAAAGCGTGTCCCCTGAGTGCCATGACCTGGTCCTTCTGGGCTTCAACACCAAGCCCGCCATTTGCTTCCTTCCTTGTTCTGTCTTTCTGACTCTCTTTGACATCTTTCCCCGACATATTTTTTCTGTATCAAACATCTTTTGAGGGAACCATTGCCCCCTTATCAGAGTCTTGGCATCTGTCAGAAGTACCAGCTCCTGCCACCTTCCACATACGCTTGTGCAGTGCTCGGAGTTGAGCTGTCCTGGCCCCCATGGCCACCTGGGCTTGTGACCAACGGTTAGCAACAGCTTCCTACTTCTTGCCTTTTTGTGTGCCTGTGCAATATTCATAATTTCTCAGTATTTCCCTCATGAAAATTACTTCTATTTTGTTTCTATCTTAAAATTTGTACCTTTTTTTAATAGCACTTTTTGTACTGCCACAGGTTGTCACTTAAATGACACATTGGGAGGGGAAGGAGCCAGTACCTGGAATGAAGCGTTGAATTCTAAAACAGGTGAAGAAGAGTGAGGGATTTTGGGGTTCTGAGACAAGATTGATGAGTGCTGCTTCTTGAAACCTTAGTAAGGTTTCAAGTCCTGGACAGTAGTGTGAAATGTCTCTTCCACAGGATGCTTTGGCAGGGAGGATGGGAGGTGCACTTAATGTTTTAGTTGTTTGCAGCCGGCAGATTTTTCTGGATTTCACAATCTCTTCCATCTGGTAAGTTGCCTGGCACATACTAGTTGCTCAATAGAGTAATGAAAGAATCAGTGAATGATGAGTGAGTGACAGGTGCTGTAAAGCATAGTAAAGCAGCCTCCCTTGACACATTAAAGGGAAAAGCAGCCAATTTCACATTTTAACATAGAATGGGTGGCAATTTGCTTGTTTTCTTTGAGGTCTTGCTTAATTCTGGTCACTGACCAAGAGCATTCGGGACCCTGGAGCATGACCAAGAGCATTCTGGAAGCAGGAACCATGACCAAGAGCATTCTGGGACCAAGAGCATTCTGGGACCTAGGACATTACCAAGAGCATTCTGAGACCAAGAACATGACCAAGAGCATTCTGGGACCAGGAGCATGACCAAGAACGCTTGGAACCAGGAAGATGGCCAAGAGCATTCTGGGACCAAGAGCATGACCAAGAGCATTCTGGGACCTTCCTGAGTCATTGGCATCAGTGCTGTACCCTCTGGGTCATGCATGCCTTGTAGACATCATCCTGACCTAACCTGCACCTGAGGTGTGGATTAGGACACCTAACCTCATCCTTCTCGTTCTAGTAGGACAAGAAGTTTAGAAAGGACACGATCATACACCGTACTTGGCTCAGTAAATGGAGCACCACGCTGGGAACCTTCCTGGACAGCAAGCCAGAGACACAGGTTTTCAGACACAGAAGAAAGTCCTTCAGGCTGCAGTTCCACTTAGATGAACAAACTTATTATCCTTAAGGATAGCAGAAGACCTGGAAGATTTGAAGATTTTTATTATTATTGTCTTAGAGATGGGGTCTCGCCATGTTGCCCAGGGTGACCTTGAACTTCTGGGCTCTAGCGATCCTCCTGCCTCAGCCTCCTGAGTAGCTGGGACTACACGTGCACATCATCGTGCCCAGCAGATTTTAGATTTTCAGCTGGGGCAGTATGCGGAGAGGAAAACCAGCCAGGTATGGCTGGGTTGGAAAACTGGAGACGGCATGGGCACGAGTGACACTGACAGCAGGGAGGGGAGGGAAGGAGAGTCGATCGGGGACTGACCGTCTAGTCAGTCCTTTTGGACTGATGTCTAGGGCGTCCTTTTGGCGTGTGGGGTGGCCCGGAGATCCTGGAGGGGACTTGGGCCAGTATCGATTGGAATGCCCTCTTTCCTCCCCGCCCCCAAGCGGGAGAGGAGAATTGCTGATGGCAGCAGAGTGGAGCCCAGGGAAGCCCACGTTCAGACCGGCGTCAGACAAAACCCCTGAAGGGCGTCAGACAAAACCCCTGAAGGGCAATGCCAAGTGCGGGCACTGTGAAGCTCGTTTTTCAGAGAGGTGAATGTTTGCGGTTCGGTAGGTCTGGACAATGGGATCCCGCATCCCGGGTGACTGTGGGAATCAAACATTCCTGATTTCTGGCAGCCCAACTTTGGTATTCAATTTTAAGGAACTATTTTGCTGTGAAGAAATGCATAAAAGCGAGAGGGATGCCCGTTTCCCACAGCATGATTTGAACTCCCCCTTGCCACGAATAATAACTTTATATCAGAATTGGATACACATATAAAAAATGTCGACTAGACCATACTTGCTTTAGCGCTTTTTTTAAAAAACATTTTATGTTCTTTGCCTTTTTCTCCGAAAGGAAAAGGGAGATCCAGCTGCCTTGGACACGGTAGAAATTTCCCCTCATTCTAAAATTCTGAAATTAATGTCGCAGCCTTGACTTTGCTCCGTCCTGAAGGTAACTGTTTATTACAGTCGGCATTTAAATCCCCCGATTAATAGGAGCAATTAAACAATAGCTTCATTTCCAGCAAATTAACAACCCTAATAGGTAATTGCGACATAAATGAAGATAAATTTGTTTTAATACAATGAGATAAAAAGAATACAGACAGGAACTGAATCTCAGATTAAGAATTCAGACTTCATTACTTCAGGGAAAAACTTGAAAGCCTCCCTAGAAGGAATTAAATAAAGCAAGTTTGGCTTTTTAACCATGGCCTGTCTCAGATTTAGGGGGTTGCTTTAAAATATATATGTGTGTGTGTGTGTGCGTGTGTATATATGTATGTATATATTTGATAGGAATATTGTTATATTTTATGCTAAGATACACATAAGGTAAGTCATCAAACAACTGCCGCCCACCAAAACCTTTCTCTAATGACTTGCTTGGGGCACGGCGAGTCCTAATGACGTGCTTGGGCAGTTGATTCTTGGCCAAGGCCTCTCATTAAGTTTTCACTGACAAGGAACCAAAAAGCAAATGCACACAAGAGCGTTTCCTATTCGCACACCCCTAAAGTAATTTTATGGCCTGTTCAGTCGCAGGATGTCTTACCTTCCTTATTCGTATTTGTTCTAATTGGAAAATTATTCTGATGGTTTATAGTTTGTTCTGTTGAAATGTGGAAGTGATTGGGCCAGACCTGATTTTAGAATGATAAACATGGTGTCTCTGCGAAGGATGATTTGGAATGGGACGAGACTAGATTCAGGGCGAATAACTAAGTGCTGATTTTAAGGTAGTGGCCAAAAAAAAAAACAAGATGAAAGCGTGTTCCAGAACAAGGATAATGAATTTCTCCTTGTGGGGTCACTGTGCCCAAGGGAAGATCAAACATGTGTTAAAGAAACTGTTGGGGTTTAGCTAAAACTACGTCACGGAGTTTGTATCACCTTATAAGAACTCTTTTTGGTAGCTTTGAACAGTCAGATGATGTGTAATCAGCCTAGAATTCTATACCTTGCCAAAATATTAACAAGCGTAAGGGTAGGGCAACAGCAGTTTTAGATACAGGAATCCCAAAATAAAATACTCAGGCGCCATGCGTCGGGCTCCTGTGTCTACACCCTGCAACTCTGTCACAGCCTCCCCCAAACACCCCCTCCCCACGACTGTTCTCAGCTGTCCAGGGAGACGTGACCTGCGTCTTGCAAACCACAGCAGGTATTTTTTCAAGGCCCAGATCTTGTCACTTGAACAATTTCCATGGCCCCCTATTGCCTTAAGGATGTCACTCTTTGTGTCCCAAGTCCTTAAAGATGTGTTTCCAGTTTCCCTTTTCAGCTTCTCCTCCCGGACCTTGTCACAGCCTTACCCAGTCCCCACGGGTGATTCATCCGGTCACTCACCAGCCCAGTTGGTGTGAGCTTGTCGAAGGCCCCAGGAAGGTAAACAGCGTTGCCTCTGGCATTTCCGAAATAGTTCCAAGCTCCATGGAATTGCCCAGTTGTCGTGGAACATGCACTGACTGTATTTTCCAGTCGACAGCACGATTTGGCAGGATGTCCCTGGGTGTTTCGGTGCTGGGCGGTGCTGTGGGTCCCATGGTTCACAGATTGTCATTCAGCAACATGTTGTAGCCAAACAGCCCAAGAGACCTCCAAGAATGTGTGTGCCTCTCCCATAGTCTGTCTGTCTGTCTCTCTCTCTGTGATTTTATTTAGTTTTTCTGGTTCAGTTTCCTTGATACTCAAAATATAGACAAAATGCAGACACAGCTAGGAGGATAAGTTTGGATTAACTAACAATACAGCCTACACCTCCTTTAACATTCATTAACTTTGGGATTTTTCGTGATGAGAAAAATTTCCACTTCAGAGTTCTTTTCATTCCTAAGTCACACAGTCTGAACTACGTGGATAATTTAGTAATTAATTTTTTCTTAATTAATAAGATAGTTTAATGATCACTGTACTGTAATTTAAAGCTGAGTCGAGACATTAGGGGATCTTTTTTTTATTTGTTGCTGGAAGATTTACGTCTGTCGCGGTTTCCATTATTTATGGGAGTTCTGCAGGTAAGGCCCCGCGCTTCTCACGGGGAACATCACCTTTGGGTGGTCACGTCAGGCCAGAGATGGAGACAAAATATGTAATGACCCTCACCCTCATAAATCGTGCTTTTAAAGTGTTTTTGAGCAGACTAGTGTTTTCATAAGTGTGCGTGTCATGAACATTTTGAGTGCTGTTGTAGAGCTGTGCATCACGCTGTCCGTCCTCCCAAGGCTGCTACCCAGGACAGCCCCTCCTCCCGGGCTGCTGGCCGCAGTGCTCCGGCTTTCCCCCGTAGCAGAATCCTCTGCCTCAACTTGGGCTTGGTTTACACTAAGTCACCAGTCGGCATCTAATTGTGGCTCTTCACGGTCACTCAGACCAGTGCCCTTTCCGCATTGCCGTCCTCAGCTCCCTGCCCCCCACCCTGCCCCCCACGGCCTCTGGTCCCCCACACAGCTCGGACGTGGGACGCACCTGCGATCTCTGCTTCCCTAGCTGGGACCGCGACGCCTACACGGTGGTGCTAACGCGGGGTGACCCCGGGAGTGCGGAAACCATCCTAACAAACGTGAGAGAGCCCCGTCCTGCTGAGGAATGTCGGGTTTCAGGTTCGTACGGCCAGAGCTGCTGCAGGACTGTGAGCGGGGACGGTGCCGTGATACGCCTTGCCTTTGCCAAGGGCACCCTGCTGTGCGTCCGGGGCGTTTAGGCTGCCGTTGGGGGACTTCTCTGGAAGCTGCTTTGGTCACCAGCCACGGAAGGATAAGTTCCTGTTCCTAGGTCGAGGCAGTGGCAGTGAAGAAGAATTCAAGAGAAATCCTGGTGGTGGGATCAACAATCTGTTACGTCTTCCCTGCCCGTAGGTTAAGGGGCAGGTTGTAGCGTCCACCGAGAAGGGAGAGGAGGCCCAGGCCAGCCGGCGTGGCCGTGCCATGCCTCGCTCTGCGTGTCCTCGGGGAGGTGCCCAGGCGGCCATGGGACGCGTGGCTCCAGGATGCAGGAGGGATACACGACAGGGCTGTTGAGGGCGATTCTGGGAGCCCCGGGCATGGAGTTGGCGACTGAGACAGTGGCGGGGAGAAGCTTGCGGTAGCCGTTGGGCTGGGCCCTCCTGGTGTGACCCAAGGCCGTCCTCCTCACTTAGTGTGAGCGGTTTAGAGACAGGGTGAAAGTAAGAACTGGGCATTCGGTCAGGACTGAACAAAGTCCTGTTGGGAGCTGAGAGTCTTGTCCGTTAATTATAACTGCCATGTATCTTCAATAGAAAATCTAAAATTTGTGGAGAAAATAAATGTATAATGCACTTTTTTAGTTATATAAGTTCTTAAACTTCTTTTTGATGGAAGAATGGAAGCACATACATTGAAAGCATAGTTGGGCTTTAAAAAGTATCACAAAATCATCCACATGTCAAGAAGGGGCTGTTTTCTGCCCCCCGGAAGCCCCTCATGCCCTCCCCAGGCACCAGCCCACCTTCCTCCCTGAAGATGGGTGCCCTTTGCCCTCTGACCTCAGCGACTGGGCTTGATTTGGAACTTTATGCAGCATAATTGTACATATATTCTCTCTCTCTCTTGATTAAAGGGGCTAAGTAAAAGGTACCTTTTATGTTATCCAAATAACTATTTTTAAATTTTAGAGAAAGTGACTTTTAAAACAACACTGAGCATTACTGTGGAAGTACCAGGAGGGTAATTAAATCGGAACCATCAACGGTAAGAGAGCAAACAATTCAGCACCTACTGGTGACACCACTGTAGACTTAGGAGGAGCTCCTGTGACACATTCATAGTAAAGCGTGCCCCCAAATTGGAGAATATACCAAATCTCAATAATAAAAGATTCCAGATTTTTCTAAGTGAGTTCAGGTGATCGTGTTTCTGATATACATGTTTACGTTAAACATGTATGTGTTTCCATATGTATTTATGTAAAATACATAGCAAATTCGTATTTGATCAAATAAGGATAAAACCCGAATGGTCGTAAAAATTGCCCAGCCAGCATAGTATGGGGTGATATTCATGTTTTAAACCCATTGACATTTAAATGTTCTAAATATCATAATTAATGATTATAGCTACAGAAGAACAGCTCTCTCCTCAGCATTCCATTTCCTTTGAGTTTTGTTTTTTTTTTTTTGGGGGGGGGGTCGTGAGTGCGGTTCATCTACCCACATAGACCTTCCCAGGAATTCTGAATTCACCCAGACGTTTGCATGGTGGTGTGAGGCGTGGGCCACCATACTTTCCTTAGATGGCGGTTGTCACTGTAGTTTTTTTCCCACCCAAACAATTCATTTAGGGATGTCTTAAGTGAGGTATCCAGAGGTACAACCCCCTCCCTGGGACATAAGTAACAGCAGCAGTTAGCAAATATGTGGCTGTTAGTGAGCCTTTGACTCATGGCGGGGGAGAGATGGAGAAGACTTCCAAAACAGTCCCTCACCCCCTTTCCTCTTCCTCCTCTTCTTCCTCTTTAAGTCAACTACTTTTTGTTTTTCATTAAATAAGTTTTCCCTTATTCTTATGGAGTATCCTATGGTTTAAAGCAGTCTATATATTTTTGAACAAAATAGTTATAAATCATTTTCTTTCCTTCATTTGTGTAAGGGAGTAGGAGAGATGTAAAAATTATGAGCAGAAGGGAAGTAGGACAAATATGAAAAAAAAAAACAAAAAACCATGGTAAAGTAGAAAAAAATGCTACCAGTTACTGGATGTTGTGACTTCATTTATTGTTCTACCACATTAATTACAAAAAAATGAATTGACAGGAGAATTTTAGCAATTAACAGGTGGCTCATGCTTTGTATATCCTGTCTATAGTTCAGTGAGAGGCTTTGTTGTGAAAATATTCACTTTACTCATGAATTTGCTCTTCCTGGTCTCCAAGTAAGAAGGATAGAACATTCACCTGCATTTGAAGTTTCATAAGATGAGGGTTTTAATAACATATTTGACTTGTCTTTGGGAGTTTCTCAAATCTTCCCTTAGCATGGGAAACATTTATAGAAAATGTCTACAAAGCTCTCAAAGCATGCATTCTAGTCCTGTTAAATTCTGACATTTGTGCATTTCTTATGAGTTTAAAGATTAAAGTCAGTGTGGCCATCGAGCTGAACAGGAACTCTGAGGCTGGAAGCAAATAAGAATGCAGTATAGTTGCTAATCAAAAATACCTTTTTGCTATTTAAAAAAAATAAATTGGCAATCAGCAAGCAATCAAGATTTTCAGTTATAATTTACCTTCGGTCTTTGGAATTTCAGTACACCTATGTGACGGCCTTTTGTCCCACTTTTGAAATCTGATCTTAGATTTTATTTTTGAGTTCACATAATGATTTTTAAAATATTCTAATATACGTCTTCAAAGACCCAGATCAATATGCCAATGGTTTTGAAATGACAGAGTGCTGCGATATTCCTCTGTAATTTAAACATGATTAGCTGATGAAGGTTATGATCAATACACTACGGGAAGATAAATTAATTGATATCATCCTTTCAGGATGATAAGAAGCCTATTGGAGGTGGGGTGTAACTAATGAAGCTGCTACTTCGTCTCTGTGAGCCATTTTTTACATATTGCATTTTCACTTAATCATATTTATACCGTCATTCATTTACATGAAAACCGTAAGCTGCGGACAAACCAGTTCCTTATTAAAATTGCGTTCATTTGAAAAAGGAATTATCTACAAACACGATGTGGGCTCCTTCCACGTTATAACCTATTGCTGGGGAGAGATGATGTGTTCCCTTTCGTGGGCATCTTTGAAAATAGCAACGATCTAGGCCAAGGCAAGGATTGAATATCACCGCACTTAATTACAGCTAGTCCCCGAAGACACACATCTATTCAAATAAAAACTGTAGTTATTCTGCTGTAGTGACACCTATTGGTGTAGGAAGAGTTTTCTAATCGTTGACTTCCTTTCCAATTAAATTCAATATGCTTTATCAGCCAGCCTATTTGCCAAGAGAAGTTATGGCTGATTGAATTTAGCTTTGTATTGATTAAGATAAACTTCCAATGTGTGTAGTAATATATTTAAATAAATAAAAAGGTCTTTGATATAATTACATGTCCCTGAATATAATTCTACACGATAGCTTGCATAAGAGTGGAGAGTAGTTCTTTTAGGCTTTGCTAAAAAAAAAGATTTTTGGCTTTCATACGGGTTTAGTTAAATTGCCGTGTCTTATTTAGGCAATGATTATTTTTGCTCCAAATAACTGGGACAAACGTCATTTTATAAGAATAACTTAAAGGGGACAGGTGTGTGTTTTGGGTTTCCCATTCCTCTGAGGCCTCCATGTAGTCAGGGGCTGGCTCCTTCCATCTCGTCTCACCCAACGCGGCTCCTACTCCCAACATCACCTCCTGGCCCAAGGTGGCTGCAGGTGAGATAGTGCATTTCAGGTAGCAAGTAGGAAAAAGAAGAGATGGGCAAAGGGCAGCCTCTCAAGGAAGGGTACGAGAAGCTGCTGCGTAGTCCTTCTGCTGGCGTCCCGCTGGCCAGAGGAGCTTGCCCACACAGCCACAGTCAGCTGCGGCAGGGGTACGGGGTGGGGGGCAGGACGAGGGTCTGGGAAATGTCATGTTTATTCCTGTGGTCATGTGCCCAGCTAAAAATCAGGAGTTCGATTTGACCGTGAAAGAAGGGAATAATGGATTTCAGGAATGACCAGCGGTCTCTGCAATGTTCCTCATGTCTGGAAATCGGTTCGCACTGATTTCTTTTGTCTCTCTGCCCACTAGTTGCCCAGAAGATTGTTGCCACAAGGAAGAAGCAGCAGCTGTCCATAGGACCCTGCAAGTCGTTACCCAATTCTCCAAGCCATTCCTCTGTCTGTTCCGCACAGGTGTCCGCCGTGCACATAAGCCAGGTACGTTAGGTGACGTGAGAAGTTGGGCCGAAAGGCACGCTGGAACCAAGGAGCAGGTGTAGGTGATGTTCACAGACAATGCCGAAGCCGATTTTCTTTTTCTTTTCAACTTAATAAATAACAGCATGTTGTAATTGCCTTAACATTTCCTTTAGAAACTGCTGTGGCCAAGTGGTTTTTATGGGAATCCTTCTTTAATGCTTTCTGTCTTCATGCTGCCTGGGCTGTGGGGTGTGCTGGCTCTGGTGGCAAGGCGAGTGTGTACCACGGGCTCTGCTGTCGATTTAAATCCCCCTGCTGTGGTCCTCGTCCTAGTCTGCTTGTAGGTTGGACGGTTGTGGGTAAATTTTAATGCTGATCCCACTATATGCTTAAATTCGGTGGTGGCACTCAATCATAATTGCCATCTCCCTCAGGTCCCGTAGAAACCACTATCTTTTTATAACAACATTTTGCTAAATTATTTACTCAGAAGGAAACAAAATAATCGTCACTTTTAAGAACCCAACCCAAAGCCCGGTAAGGAAACGGTTGGCTTTGTTTTTCCCGTATTTGCTTTGTGATGAACGTTTCTTGGACGGTAGTCTGTTGGCACCTTTTTTTTTTTAGCATACGGTGAAAAGGTTTGGTGTCACGCTTTCAGTTTGATTGGGAAGTCAATATAAGTTTTTATTTATTTGTCAGGGCCTGTTGTTGCAATCAAGAATGTTAATGTCTTCACTGTTGGTATCTTCAATTGTCTGTGACTCTCGAGATATCTTCCGGAAGCACTCGCGTTTTCAAGCTGTCGTTTTTCAGGACGGTAGTTGTGGTTCTACTGGGCGAACCAGTCCTCTGTACGCACCTGCTCTAGAGCAGTGAAGGAGCCAAAGGATCCATCCGGTTTAACCAACCCCTTTGCTTTCCAGAGGAAATAGAAAACGACTACATTTTAACATTCACAGATTTTTTTCGAGTTAAATAGTAGAGACTTCTTTTCCTTAAGCCACTTTTCTTAGGCAGAACAGCTGGAGGAGAGGTGGTGGGTATGTTCTAGAACGAGACGGAATATTTGGCGCTAACACAGCTGGCAGAGTCGGGGAAGCTGCCTGGCTTGCCAAACCCACGCATCTCCCCCGTGTGACTCGCTAACTCGTCGGTCGTGACCCTGCTGACGTGGCGGCCCTTCAGTTCCTGGAGCGTGTCGTTTAATAAAAACCTTGGTTTTTCATCGTTGCAGACAAGCAATGGAGGTGGGAGTCTAAGCGACTATTCCTCCTCCGTGCCATCCACTCCGAGCACCAGCCAGAAGGAGCTGCGGATCGACGTCCCTCCCACTGCCAACACGCCCACGCCCGTCCGCAAGCAGTCCAAGCGCCGGTCCAACCTCTTCACCGTGAGTGTCGGCCGGGTCGGGGTGATCTGAGCGTGATTGCGGGGGGGTGCTGCTGTGAATACAGACCCCGGGCCCAGACGATTCGATGCTATTTGCAGAGTTCAAACTAAGTGAACGTGAATAGCGTTATTTTCTGCGGGAAGTCTGAGAAAATTGGGAGAAGCAGCAAAGATTTGGCCATTGAGTAGAATGGGAATTTCTCGGCGTGGGCAAGTACTGACACGTGTCAAAAATGAAGAGGGAGGGGCGAGTTCAGAGGTATTTGTAATGCTGTGACTTTTGAGGTCTCTCGCTGAAGATGTGTTGCCTCGAATGAGATAAATAATAAACCCGGAAGTATTTTTAAGGTGGGACCGTTTAGAAGGAAACCACAGCGCATCCTCGTCCCACCCTCGGTAAGGGCAGCTCTGGAGTTGCCAGGAGCCAGGCGATTCTATCCCGGACCCTGCCCGCGGTGTCGCTGACAACGTCGCAGAGGAGAATGCTTTATTTGAGGCAGAGAGAATCAAAATAACAACTCAGTGAATAAATAAATATTTGCTTAACCTCCGCTCTCCGCAGAGCCCTGGTTTTGCTCCGTGCCCAGGAGGGACGCTAGCTGCCGGAGTCAGCCCGTACTCAAGGACAGTGGTTTAGGGCCGGGCGCGGTGGCTCACGCCTGTCATCCTAGCACTCGGGGAGGCCGAGGCGGGCGGATTGCTCCAGGTCAGGAGACCCCATCTCTACTAAAAATAGAAAGAAATTAATTGACCAACTAAAAAAAAAATATATATATATATATACACACACATATACAAAAAATTAGCCAGGCATGGTGGCATATACCTGTAGTCCCAGCTACTCAGGAGGCTGAGGCAGGAGGATCACTTGAGCCCAGGAGTTTGAGGTTGCTGTGAGCTGGGCTGACGCCACGGCACTCACTCTAGCCTGGGCAACAAAGTGAGACTCTGTCTCAAAAAAAAAAAGGATAGTGGTTTAGAGGGAAAGGAGAGGGGCTCTGCTGAGAGGGGGACAGAGGACTGAGAGATGAGGGGGCCTCTTCCCGCCGACTCAGCCGCAGATGCGCGAACACGCGTGTGCTCGTGGAGTCGCCCAGCGAGAGGCCGGGAAGCTGCCCTTGCCCAGGCAGGGCGGGTGCAGAGCCTGCAAGAGCTCACTGTCGTGGTGATCAGATTCACCATTAATTACATGGTCGTTAACGTGTCTTGTGGTATGATGGCCTGCCCGTGAGCGAGCGTGTCACCGGTGTGTGTTCTCTTTCTCCTTGATCTTGGAGAGCAATCCGAGAGTAAACCATTGCAGAAATGGATTCCAGCTGCTCAGATATCGTTAGTGGGGGCGGAACTGAGGGTCAGGAAAGAAGCTGACGGTACGATAGATTTGCATTGTGGCGGGTGAGGGAAGGACGGCCACAGTCCCGGGCAGGGACCCCGCGTGGTGGTCATTACTGGCTTGACGTTGCACAGAATGATGGCCGTGGCGGCTGTGGACGGCCGTGGTGGTGCTGATGTGTGAGGTGTGTTTTTAAGTTGAAGAGCTTGGAAACATTGACTCCACTAGATGTCAGTGTCATCCAAGGAATGAAAAGAAGGCAAATTAATTTTGAAATCATAGCAATTAAGGAATTAAGTTCTTTTCCTTACCAGTTTCTCCTATTCTTAAACATGTAGAATTTAATAGACGCTTAGTCCCTGGTCGTTGGTGATTATTGTCTTAAATTGTCAAAACATGTATTATTTTTAGGAGTGTCTAGTAGGAATTCAGATGCTCCATATTCTGACAGTCTTAGTGAATAAAAATTCGTATAGACTAAGATTGTAACACCCAGATACCCCATAAGGCACTGTCCACCACATTTATTAACCCTTTGCACTCGCTTGCTTTTTTCTCATTATCCACTCGACATTATCCACACTCGACATCCGAGTGCAAAGGGTTAAACCATCATAAAGAGGCCATAGTTAATTAAGTAGTACACATGTCATTTTTCAAATACTGTTCTTATACATTTTATAAAGTAGACCTGTAATATACCAGTCTGGGCTAACACTTTTAATTCCAGATGTTTGTTTCCAGATATATATATTTGTAAACAAAAATCACATGTACCTTTTACAAAATAATACAAACAAAATCTATGTCATAGTCTAAATTATTTGTTATATTTGCAGTGAGAATTATACTTAACTAATCAAAAGCTGAATTACATCTTATTTCACTTATTTATTTGAGAAATCATTGTTTTGAGCAAATATACATTAAAAGACTATATCCATGTAATCTCTGGTTTTATAATATGGGTTCTTAGATAGAACTATTGGTTTAGTAGCCCTAGTTGACATGTGGTTAAAATGTTTTATTAGAAAATATTTCCAAACACACAGAAACAAACATGCACACTCACCGTCATCACATGCAAGCCTTTTCCTGCCACACCAGTGCCATGACTGCTTGTTGGAGAAATAAGCAAATCGTCAGTAAAAGCTGCAGCCTCTACACGAGCCTCCCAATTGCCTTCTCCGGCCTGTGTCCAGCGATCAGCATTCACCTGAATTTCATGCATAGCATCTGCCTCCGCGTGTTTTAAACTTAACTCTAGCACCTGTCCTTAAATTGTGCATTGCATTGCTCTGCCCCTTTTCAAGCTAATATCATTTACATGATATTTTTAGGAAGCTTACTGAATATTGCTGATAACCATTAAATAGAGCCAGACATACCCAGTACCCAAATGATACTGGGTGTTACTGTGAATAAACCTTGCCCAGCTCACGGAAACTCGTAGTAAAAATAAGGCAGCCAGGATCATAGTACAAATGGAATTGTTGGACGGTATTTTGGGTTTCTTCAGAGGAAGGGTGCCTGACTGCCTATTGTAGTGTGTTCCAGCAGCCTTTGGTTAAAGGGGGAAAGCAGGTTTCTGTTTGACAGTGAGGGCTCTTGGGAATGGTGCTTCTGTCCCTGTGAGCGGGTAGCTGGTGGGGCGTCCTTATGGCTTCTCTCTACATGTGGCAGGGAGTTAAACATTTCTGTTAAGAAGCAGGTGACAATCCGATCATCTCAAGCTTTCCTTCCTCTGTATCCCATGTTCGTGGAGGCTGAGCAGTCACTCGTGTGGCGTGTTGTGCACGGACGTTGTGCTATCAACTCTTGCTACATGTCTAGCATGCGTGGCAGGCCAAGCGCACAGGTGGGCATCATGCCTGACGTTGTCTGTGGGTACCATGTTGTCAGTGGGTACCACGTTGTCGGTGGGTGCCACGTTGTCTGTGGGTGCCACGTTTTCGGTGGGTGCCACATTCTCGGTGGGTGCCATGTTCTCGGTGGGTGCCATGTTCTCGGTGGGTGCCACGTTGTCTGTGGGTGCCACGTTCTCGGTGGGTGCCACGCTCTCGGTGGGTACCGGAGCTGCTCCATGTCTGATGACTTCACGGGCTGTTTCAGCAGTCAGGGAAGGATACGCCGTTAGTGATGAAGTCTCCAAAGTTGGCAGAACGACAAGGAGACCCCACTGGGAATTTATATGTGCTGCAGTATTTTACGTCCAGTGTTTGTCTGTTTTAGTCTAGTTTCTGGATTTCGAGCTTATGGGTCCAGCCTGTTGTAGACCAAGTCATTGTGGGGCTGAGCCACTAACAGAAAACCCTTTCGCCTCACGGCTCGCGGCTGCTCTTTCCCTCGTGTTTCAGTCTCGAGACTCTCTCCACCAAGTTGTCAGCGTTGTCAGGAAATTTTTGTTTTATTTTTGCAGCGAAGTCTTACCTAACTCCCAGTCGCCTTTGTCTCAGAGTGTGTGGCCGCACAGCGAGCTTACTTCTCTGTAGTTTATTCCACGGTGTTGACAGCGACACAGTTGGCCACTTCTTCCCGTCTCCTGTGGAACGGGAACCTCTGCTCGGAGAACAGAGCTACTGCGGGGACAGATTGCCGCCTTGAGGAAGATGTTAATTTTTTTAATGTTTGTTTTGTTAATTATTCTGGTTAATAGAGAATAATGAAGATGGATCTTCAAATTTAGAAATTTAGCATTCGTAAAATTCCCAAAGTGCCATTCATATTCTTTGTCAGTTTAAAAATCATTTTCAGATGTTATCACTGTGAGCTTTGAAGTTTGTTTTACAACTAGAAACTTCCAAGTGCCAGCTTTCTCCTGAATCGAGATGTGAGGAAAAGAGGATTTGAGGCTACTGTGTGGCTCTTACGATGCATTATTAATTTGAGAATTAATTAAAGGGAAAAGTAAGCCCCCAAGCCCTAGCTAAAATTCATGACAAGGAGTTGATAAATACCTCTATTTCCTTCCTCGCCCAAAGGGATAAACCTTATGTTTTATATTCTTCTGCAACTTTCTATTTGTTGCTTGTTTTATTTCCTGTTGTCTCATTTCTGCCTTCTACCATCGTAAAGAAAAACACAGTACACAGTGCCTGGCACATAGTAGGTGTTCAGTAAACGTAAGCTCTCGTAACCGTCAGCCAAGCGTGTTTTCTCACGAGCGCACCTGTTCAGGAGAATTAACACGGTTTGAAGTACTAGATCTGAGTGTACATCGTGGGGACTTTTCTCCTTGTCCTCCTCCCTAATTTGGGGGGGGTGGGCTTTTCTGGAAGCCTAAATCCGCCCCATAAGGCCTTGTTTCTATTATGTCCCATGACATCGCCCCTTTTGGTAACTAAAAAACAAAAGTCAGCCGCTCCATCTCACATCCCTTTGAATCCGATTCCATTAGGTTTTCATTGCAGCCCTGGACACCACAAAGTCTTTTCATTTCATATATCATCTCAGATTTGAAAAGCACATGAAAATGTTTCTCCATTTTCAATATTGCGTGAGTAATGTTCCCATTGAAAAGTAATGGAGTGAAGTTGTCACTTGTCGGCACAGTTATTAAGGAGGACGAGTCTCAGATCTTTCTCTCATAATAAAATAAATCTGTCAGAAAACCATCGCGCTCACACTCTCTCATGCCGTCGAGAGATGGGGACTTCGACGGGGGAGCTCCTTCCGTTTTCCCAGGTCAAGGTGCTTCTGCTCCGGGCTTCCATTGTTGGAGGAACTTGGCAAAGAAAGCTGCCCATTATTTCCCAAATACTGACATTTTGTCAGAAAGGGTGTCTTCAGTTTCTCCCTTTATTATTTTTTTGTGGTAGTGTACACTATTTTGTGAATTTGCTATTTCCTAACAGTCCGGAAGCCCAATAAAAGCAAACTATTAGCTGCACCTTGATACTAATCAAGGGTGTGCCGTGAAATCGCACAGCTGACTTAGTTAATGGAATTTTTTAAATCATTCAGATATTAATTAAATATATACATTTATATAGTAGGTTTCCAGGTGAACGTTGAGGGTTCCTTTTCTTCCCCGGCTACATTAACTGCAGCTCTAGAATGCGTTTTCCTGTTGGGCGTTACTTTCCTGTATGGTCCGTTGGTTTCTAGTAATTGAATTTTAAACCCTTTAAAAAAAAAAAGAATTAAAAGATAATTTTGCAGTGGAAAAGTCGGAGAAAGTTGAGAAAATTTTTCTTTTAAATGATGAGTCCGTGGAGATCTGCTTAGCGGTCTGCTTGCAGGAGGGCGTGTGTGTGTGTGTGTGTGTGTGCGCATAGACACATATACGTGGTTTCTAAACATGCCCGGGCAGGCGCTGTGCAAACGGGCAGGGCCCCCGTCTGCGAACTGCAGCCCTCACCCCAATGCCAACTTTCCTTTTGCTTTGCAGTCTCGGAAAGGGAGCGACCCAGACAAAGAAAAGAAAGGCCTGGAGAGCCGCGCGGACAGCATTGGGAGTGGCCGAGCCATCCCAATTAAACAGGTACGCTGCCCCCCACCCCGCCCCACCCCCCACCCCCGTGGCGGGGGACACACCTCCAGTCCTCCTCGAGATGCTGCAGGCTCGGGCGCCGCGGTCTGTTTGATGTGCTCTGTTGATGAATGTAGAAGTCACTCACTTGACATCAATTAGAAGAGGTTCCTGTGTGCATTAAAATGGGATCATTAGAATAAGAAGCGGGAACGGCGACAACAGATCTAATGAAGTGCGGCCTGCCCGCCTGCAGATGGAGTGTGTTTCCAGGCTGAGCTGGCTTCAAAGGCCGCCTTTGTGGCACGGCTTTGATTGGGCCGCGGGCCGCCGGGCGACAGGGGCGAGTCGCATCCCGTGTGAGCGCCTCTCGTGATCACGGGAGTGGCCCCACGTGGCCCTAATTTGCTCTCGCAGACGGACATCTGAACACCGTTCCAGGCTGGTTCGCAGCAACGAGGCAATTAGTTGTGATAATCATGGCCGGTGTGTCAGCTGCGTGCTCTTGTTTGTAATTTGCTAATGAAGGAATTGTAACTTTGATTAGGTTCAGTTTCATTTAGACCTTATTATATAAAGGAACATTTACAGCTGTAATGTGGGGCCTTAATTAAACTTCCTCATTACACAACAGGACTTGAATTCAAGCATTTGTTTTGGCCTGTGTTGCAAGCCTGGAATAGGTTTTCATTAGCCCTGGAACTGGATATTAAATTGCTTGATGTCGCAAGTGAAAAACGCTGGAATTCACAAGTGACGTATTCTGCTGTTATATTTCCAAGGAGAGTAAAAATAAAGAGTTCAGCCCTGCACAGTGGCTTCTGGAAATGTCATCTTTTAGTTGGACGCCAGCTGATTAAGCGTGCATTCTGCCCGAGCGAAAGCAACGCTGTGGGCAGGGTGACTCTCTGCCTCTTAAGGACACGGCTCAGGACCGACGGGGCTCCTCGGGCTCCTCTACTCTGTCCTTGCAGGCACCTGGACTCCATAGGTGCTAGCTGCCCCTAAAGAGGGTCGGGTCTTTCCGCAAATACAGTTAGATTATTTCGTCCGTGCACATTTCGCCCGTTTGAGACCTAAGAACGCAGCTTGAGCAGGGGCTGGGCCATTTGGGCATGAAGCCGTGGGGGAGAGAGGAACGGGTTTAAACAGGGCCGTGTCTCAGGTAAGACCATGAGGAGGAAGTCCACAGGTTTCCTGGGAAGTTGGGGAACTGCTGCAAAGACCACACCTGCTCCGGCAGCATAACTGAGCCTGCCTGGGAGTGAACTTCCCACCTCCTTGCCCGCAGGGCGGTGATGCCTCTGCCAGGCGGAGGAGAGACTGGTCTGAAAGTAGTAACCGAGGCCGCCATGCCTCTGTATAAGACATGCATTCAGCTGCTGGGCCACAGATGTGTGCATTGGCATGGGGCGTCTTTTGGAGACATTCTCCTCCCGCCATATATTTTAAAACAAAACAACAGTAATAAACAACTCTCACCTTTACAGGCGGGTGGTGTTTTCACTGTAAAATTGTTTCTTTACTTTAGAGGTCCATGCACATAATTGTTTGTTCTTCCTTTGTGCACTTATTTATAACCTCTCTGCATAAGTAATTGTATAATTTTTATGCTGTTGATGCTATTTCAACTAGAATTATAAATTTGTTTTGTTTTGTTTTTCCTTAAAACAAACTGGCATCAAGACATTTACTTTTCGGAATGTTATAACTTAATAATAGACCGTTTCCTTAATTCGTGTCCGTTGTTGATTTGGGTGGCAGTGCTAGCACGAGCCCCTCTGTGCGAACCAGGCAGGCCCCCCTGGTGTAATTGAAACCTTCACTCAATTTGTACCCTGCTCATCTGTGGAGGGGGCTGGCTTTACAGGCTGGATTTTCAATATGTGTGCAGATTGGAGTTGACCATCAAGCGTAAAATGAGTATTATCCAGTCCTTGGAAGCCTTTCGATTGTGATGTTCAAAATAAGCTCGCTGAAATCTAAATCATGCTCTGATTTCCCAGTGACTCCTGGGCACAGCGAGCTGCCTATCCCCCGTCATCGCTCCACCCCCACCCCACCTGCAGCCACAGCCCAGCGGCTTCCTGGGGTCCACACCTGGCCCAGCGGAGTCCCACCATGGCAGGCTGTTCTGGGCCTCAGGTTCCTCATCTGTAAAATGGGGAGCTGGGTGATGTCTGAATCCCTTGAAACACTTAAAAGTGAAGGGTCCACAGAGCATTTTTAAGTTCTAGCAAAACTGGATTTTTAAGTTAGTAGTGTTCAGGGAACCCTCGTCACAGCCTTTCTGGGCTTCTCGAGGATGGATGCGGGTTTATAGATGGTGGCGTCGATTCATCTCGTGTCCCTGTGCGTGCCGCGCTTCTAAAGGAGCGTGGGTCATCGGACATAGTCTGCATCTCTACCCTCCTGGTGTGAGGACTTCAACGTGGAAAGGAGTTGAGAGGATTGCAGGGGACGGAGCTGGACGGGGTACTGCCTGACCGGCATATTCTAGAAACTCAACAGATTTATTTGTTGACTAGATGAACAATCAAACGGGTACTTACGATGTAAGTGCTTTTCATGCGGGCTCCCATTCAATCCTCAGCATTGCTGCAGTGGAAGGAAGCAGCTGTGTCATCCCTGTTCTAAACAAGACCAGCGAGCGTGAGGGTTCCAGACCAGGCAGCTTGGGACCGACAGGGCAGGCCCCTTCGCCCCGGTGGTCTGCTCTTCCCACTGCCATTGACGAAAAGCCTTCAGAAAGCTTAGGAAGCAGAGTTACGTGTTTTCAATTACATATGTGAACCCTGACAGAATATCTTATGACCCTGTAAAGAAACTTCTGAGACTGGTGCCTGTAGCAGCCCGTTTCTCCGGGGCTCACGCAGGCCTGCTCAGCCGCCCTCTGGGTGGGAGGGGCCGTTTCATTCCCGCCCGGATGTTGTTGGCCACATCCACGTCCTCTGCCCCTGTCACCAGCGGCGGAGGACTTTGTCTCAACGCTCGGACCAAGTCAGACCCGGTCCGCGTGATTGAAGCCCCCCGCTCGCTGGCTAACAGACCGTTTGCCTGAAGGCAGAGGAATCGTTTTAGAACCTCAGTGGCCTTCTTGGAGTTGGTAATGGTGATCCGTGGTTGTTGGACTGTCCCCTGTTTGATCACTGCAGACGGCCCCCACCCACCACAGGGGCCTTGCGATGGGCGGCTTAGGACCCAGGCAGGGCGGTCTTCAACACTGCCTGCAGCCTAGCTCCTGTTTTTACAGACTGCGCTCATGCCAGTGGGTAATGTTGACCAGGTTGCTCTTCTCCAGCCCATTCGCTGTGGGCAACAAGGCTTCTTCCCCCCCTGCGTGGGAGCTAGCTGGATCGGGATGGTCAGTGACTTTATCTTTCTTTTTCCCCCTAATTAAAGATCTCTCACCAAGAATATGACTCATTTCCTGTAATGCAACTTCATTTCTTGTGGACCTGGGTCCACTGTGCCTTTTTTGTCCTTTCTGGGGTCTTGGGGAGGAGATTGGTTCAGAGAGTTCTGTTTCTTTTTCTTTCTTTCTTTTTTTTTTTTTTTTTTCCCCAATAAGATAAGGTCTATTTGAATAAAAATTAAAAAGCAAAGCAAGAAAAATAAAAGCCAGAGGCCCGGCTCAGCGGCGAGTGGGCTTGTCACGTATTAATTTTTCATTGCAGTGGAGAGTTGTACATACATAATCACTTGATTGCAGTGGGAGTAAGGGAGCTCCTATGGTGTCATTTGCATAAATCTTGTTAAGTCAATGGCAGTTAATGAAGTACAAATGAGCCCGGAGAAGGTGACATGCAAATCGTGGGTGGCAGATGGGAGGTCTGTTTGGGGGACGGCAGCTGTGTGCTCTCTCCTTTCTTTCTTTCCTTTTAGCATTTTTAATCTCTATATTTGAGTGCAGATATACAGCCACAATCCTGGGCCTCCCCCACCCCGCGGGCTCCTGGCCGGGCCGGGCCCTCTCCTCCTGCCCCGGTGCTCACGCTGCGGGAACGAGGCCGTCCGGCCTCACCTGGCACTGAGTGGTCTACGCTACAGCCTATCTGAATTTTTTTTAAAAAATCTCGGTCATTTTATCTTGTCATACTTGCACAACTGGAAATGTCTTATTTTTATTTGATGGGGACAGACAGAAAAAGCCCCTGCACGCGAAGTCTTTTGAGACAGTGTGTTTCCTCGTAAGGTTTCGGAGGGTAAAAGTGAAGAATGCCATCTCAGCTTTGCTGTGCTTCAGTTTGGGGGCCTCTTCTTCCCTCTTCTGGCAGCCAGCTGCGTTTAGCCGTTATCCTCCATCGCCTCGTGTTGGACCACCGGGGGACGGCGCGGCCAGGGCTAGAGAGGACTGAGAAATCCCGGAAGCGTCCGGGCCCCGCTGTGCACGCCAGGCTGCGGCAGAGACCCCTCGGAAGGGGCCCCCGGGCCTGGCTCAGCTTTGACCAGGGTGCCCAGCGCCGGTGTTTTGTGCTTAAGGATCAAAGTGCGTGCAGTCCAGACTCAGAGCGACCTCTCGGAGAGGTCCACGCGCAAAGCGCCGCCTCTGCCCACGACTTTGGAAGTTTCCTATTTGTTCATTTCATGCCCTGGTTGATGCTTTCATAGGAACAAGTCCCTGTCCCCAGAGGCGTGAGCCCTAATGACAGCCACGAGGGTGATGCGCTTGCTGAGGGTCCCTCCCGTCTCACGGGCCACCCTCTCCGTGCGGTTCTCACCGCGTGGGCGCCGGCCGAGTCTCCGGTTCTCGGCTCTCGGGGCTGGGAGGTGCCGTGAGGGACCTCGGGTCAGGCACGCTTACTTTTGTGCCTCTTCGTGGTCGCAGCACAGGAGCAAAGTGTCTTCATATACAACCTTTTTTTCAAAGTCTTAATGTTCACCTTGAACCCAGATGTCACGGCCACCTCGAGAGTCAACCAGCGAGCGCTGTTGTTTTCCAGCGGCCGTCTGGAGCCGCGGAGGACCCTTCCCAAGCCGTCTCGGGGGGACCCAGCTGCCCACAGCGTGCCCGTCACGCCCGCCATCGGGCCGTGAGCTGGCTGTGAGGCAGTGCAGGTTTTGATTCTCAGTCGGGTGGAAAGAGGCCGTTGTCACGGAGTGGAGGGAACCTTGGGAGTCAGTCCCTTGGCCCGGCCGGCTGCAGGCCGCTGACCTCTGCTGCCCGGCACCCGTCCCTGAGGTCGGCACGAGGGGTGCGTTGTGTGGCATGGGCAGGACGAGAGCAACCGATGCCACCTGCTTTAACAGCGCCAGAGGGTTGGACGCCGTCACAGCAGGGTGGTCGCCTGCCCGGCGTCACGTGCTGGTTTCGTGGAGAAACAAGTTTGAAGCTTGTACTGAAACTTTGCAGAGATTGGGAGAGAAGGAAAGGAATGGCTGTGCTCTTCTTTCCGAAGCATGGAGAGAGCGGATTCTGCAGGTGGGCGCCCCTCCCTGCTCCCTGCGCAGAGGTGCCATGGCGACGGCGTGCGTCCATTCGGCCCGACAGCACTGGGAAGCAGGTAATTCACTGGCGTGGACACCGGTGCCCTAGAAGCTAATTTACCTCACTTGGGTGAACAGCCCCCTGCGAGCGTCCCATTCAGCCTCGGCCCAGTCACAGTTCTGCGTGCAGTGGGTCAGGTGGGCGTGTCACACGTTTTGCTTTGACCCCTCAAATATCATGATGTCATTGGCAAAGCAAGCCAGGATATCTGGACGCCTACGTGAGGTTTTATAGCCCTTCGCCTTTGAACATGCGGGGCGCTGTTGGCCGCGTAGGTGGGCGGCCGAGTGTTCCGTACGAAACACCCAAGACGCTTAAGGAAATGACTTTGGCCAAAATGCAAAGTCTGTCCCTTGAATGCAGATCTGGGAAGCAGTTTAAAATACTGCTTCCCTTGGTCTTGGCGATAGGGAGCAAGGCGTGCCGCGGTGCTCTGGACACTGTGAATGCCACACCGACATCACGTTATTTCCGAGAATGGAAGTTAGTTTTGAGACCCACTGTGTCCTCTGTGTATCCATCACCCAGGAGCTGGGATAATACCCAAGTGACTCGTTTCGGCAGAGTATTTATTTTCTTTGAAAGTTCTACAATGGTGTTGAAATCTGGCTCCCTCCGAACCTAGAAATAGAAACCAACATACAAATAGAGGAAAGTTTCTGGAAGCTAACGTTAGCAGGTAGGGCCAGGATTTATTTTTGCCTTGAAGAATCGGTAAGATATTTATTCCTGGCATTACGTCTTATCAGACTTGGTCAGCTTGCAAGTAACAGATGGGGGTTATCCTTGTGTGGACATGCCTCGGGTCCTCCGAACGGGCCGGGGGAGGCGGAAGCCGTCTGTGGTCCAGGCTGGGCTCCGACGTGGGCTGAAGACCCCGTCCCGTGACCTCTGGGGATGGTGGGCAGGTGTCTAAGGGAGGTGTGTTCGAAGGACCCCTGGAGCCCCGCAGCCAAGGAATGGAGTCTTCTCCTGAGCGAGGAAGGTGAGGGTGGGCAGGGAGGTGGCGTGGAAGCCATCTCGCTGGACTCAGAAGTATGGACGGGCAGTCGCAGGAGGGGCTGGGAGCGGGGCCTCAGGGACAGGAAGGGGACCTGCAGGCTGGGGGTGTCCGGCTGCCAAGGGCCCTGGCTGCGCTGCGCAGTGGTGTCGATCTCCCTGCGTCAGTGGTGGGGAGATGGGCGGCGTTTTCCAGAAAGCAGTGGTGTGAGCTGTGAGGCTAGTGACCACCATGCATGTGGGCCCCAGGCTCCCGGAGCAGAGGCGCCCGCGGGTGGCATCCTGAGAGCCAGGCCGGGCAGCCTGTTTTCCTTTTGGCCCAGTCTCCATCCCTCCTCTCTCTCTGTCCCCGTAGGGTTTGTAATGGTGGGTAGCTATGATCTGTTGGAGTACTAGTGGTGCCCGGCGTTAAGTGACAGCTTTCTGAGCACCAGCCACTGCGCTAGAGCTTTTTACCGCCATCCTTTCTACCTGGGAGCTAGGATGGTCCCCAGTCACAGAGGAGAAGAGGAAGGCCCAGAGGTGATGGGATGTCGCACAGTGTGTTTGCTTGCTAGGGGTGCTGTGATAAAAATCCCACAGAGTGAGTGATACAATCAGCAGAAATATACCTCTCGGTTCTGGAGGCGGGAGGTCCAAGATCAAGGTACCAGCCAATGTGATGTCTGGTGAGGATTCTCTTCTGGCTGGTCTATGGCCACCTTCTCACTGTGTCCTCAGGTGGCCTTTGTTACTCTCTGCCTACTCCTGGTGTCTCCCTCTTCCTAGAAGGGCATCAGTCCTATTGGATCAGAGCCCCACTTATGAATTTGTTTAACCTTACATCCCTCTGTGAGGGCCCTATCTCCAGATATAGTCACACTGAGGGTTAGTCTTCAGACTGCGAATTTTGGGGGCCACAATTTCAGCCCCTAACACGCAGCTAGTTAATAGCAGAGCTGGGACAAGAAGTCAGGTCTGTGTGGCCCTGCAGTGACATTCTCTGCATCTGCGATGATCTTCTGTCTTAGGCCTCCCTGATGTTACAAGGTAAGGCTACTTTATTCGTGTCCAACATGTTTGAGAATGAAAAGAAGCTATTTTAAGAGGCTGCATGTGCTGAATGGGCAACATTCAGGATTTGAAGTATCCTGATTTGAGGGTTTAGGGAAACCCTCCTAAGTTACATTAAACTATTATCATTTGAACTAAGACTGTTGCTGGAACAAATCCTTCTACAAAGCGCATAGCTCCCACTCTACGCGATGCATTTCATAACTGTTAAGGCATTTCAGTCCTGTTCAGAGGAGACCTCCTTCAGGTTGGTTTTGAAAAGAAAACCAAAACTCTTTTCCCAAACAAAGGTAGCTCCTCAGGGCCGTGGGCAAATGCCAGGTCTGCAGCTGGGGAAGACGGGGAAGAAGCATTTTCATTCAGCAGGTGCCCAGCAATTCCATCAACTGGGCCCCGGGTTGCTATGATAATAGCCATAGTGCTGTGTGTACATGAATTTATCCTGAATATAAATGATGATGCCCAGATAAACACATACTTCCTTACTGAAAGAAAGATAGGGCAGGAGCTCAGAGTCCCCATGTCCAACTCGTCAGGCCTTTCACCTTAAAGATTACAATCCCAACACATGATGACTTGCTATAATTACCTACCGTAGTCTCCACACGTTTGTAGATACTGCATGGAAACACATTAACCAAGACACCTGAGCAAATCATATAATTAAAGTCTTACTTCATTTTTGCAGTATTTAACAGTTCCCGATAGAAGATTCAGTTTCTCCTCCTTTAAGATCACAGACTTTGTAGAGTATGACATCTTCCAGGCTGGGCTTTGGTCTTTGTGAATAGAGAGTTTGAAAGTACCTCTCGCTCTGGTAGGAACTGGCTGTCATGGTTTCCTGTTTTGTTTGGAACCAGCAGCAGTGGAGCTGCCCAGGGCATTTGGAGTGGCTCTTGCACTGGACACTTTCTCCCAAAGGTGGTCAGGGAGCCCAGACCGCTCCCTCTGCAATAGCAATTGCTGCAGGCTCCGTCCTCGTCACCCGTGCGCCCTTCCTGAACGTGGTCCACCTGTTGTCTGCTCCAGAAGCAATAACGAAAGTGGCATCTTAAGAAGCCTTCACAGTCCTCTTTTTATAGGCTCTTCAGGAAAGCCACCAGACAGTGACATTTTTATCAGATAGTTTTGAGTAGCAAAAACATATTTACCTTTCCTACCTCTCACTAAGGGAATTTATTTTCAACCAAATAAACTCACTGATGGCCAAGTTTTAAAACCAAAGCCACCATAGTCCCTTGGCACCAAAGCTGATAGCTATCATTGAATTAGTAGAAATTTGGTGAAATAGAAAGTAGGCATAAGAGAGCCTGTTGTTTGGGAAATGCATTCACGGTTAGAGATTTTCTATAAAATACCTAATATGATAGTTATGTTTGCAGACTGGTGAAAATGGAAACATTAAAAAACACCATTAACGTCATAGGGCCATCCCGATTCTAGTCTTCCCAATACAATCAGACCTATGTACTGTCGTATTTACTTCCTAACATTTCCCTCTGCTTAAAAAGTCATTAAATTAACCAAGTTACTGCGTGAACTTTATAAAAAGAATGCTGGCAGGTATGTGCTGAGTACTCGTTCATTCCAATTAGAGATTTGGTAACAGGGGCTTCATTTAATTCTCTACCAACCTGAGATGCAACTTACGCCGTTTTGTGTAAGAAGAGTCTGAGACTGGGGGAGGTTAAGTCACGAGGGCAGTGTTACGTAGAGCTAGTAAGCGGAGGAGCTGTGATTCAAATCCAGGAGTCCTCCAGAGTATGTTCTAGAAGTCTTCCCTGTTGCATTTTCCCCGATTCAATCTGTACTCTCCATGACTGTCTTTTCCTTACAAGATTAGACATCAGAGACATGGTGCACTGTCCTCATGGGGTGCCAGGGGGACATGTGTTTTATGTGGGGGCTGTCCTGGAGAGCCCGGCTGTCGGGCACCTGGACCAGATGAAGTCTTCGAGCTTTGGCGTGCATCAGGGTCCCCTTGTTGTCTCATGAAATTGCATTTCTGTGTTGCTAGTGGATGTTGTTTGCTGCCGTCCGGGAGCCCTGCTTTGAGATCCCCTTTCTAGGCAGATGGGGTCGCTTGGGGCTTCTTCCCTTTGCTACCTCACGCACACATGGCTCCTAACTTTGGCTGGTACTGGTCCCTTTAATCTGTGCCCGTCAAAAGCTTCCTGTCCTCGAGGCACATGTGAAATGGCCTTCAGTTCAGGAAAACCTGCCTATGCCTGACATATACGGTGTCTTCCCTCCTCCCTCCTCTGGTGCCTTGTCTGGTCTTGGCATCTTGCTCGTCTTCCCTGTTGTATAAACGTGTGCATCCTTCACGCATCTCCCCTTCCACGTGCTTCCCGATGGTGCACACGCTTAGATCGTGTTCTCTCTTCCAACGTGTGGACAGAGCAGGGAAGGTCGGTGAGATGTGGGGACGTAGGGAGGTGGGGGTGGTGATGATGATGATGGGTGCAGTAGTAGTAAAATAGTGTGAAATATTTTTCTTCACGTAAACAAGTTTTATGTTTAAAAGAATATGCTATATTGGAGAACTTGCACTCTATATTAAGTTACATTTTAAGAAACAATGTAATGTTAAATTTAATAGTCTCTAAAGTTAACTGTTTCATGTATATCAGGTACTATATTTAGGTTACACAAAAGGAGTCACTTTTTTTATTCTGGAAAGAATAAAACCTTTATCAATGACCCAAAATCGTTTCAGAAAACTGGGTTCTTCTAAAACTTCTCTACTCTTCAATATTCATATGAAAGAAATTTCATCTAAATGTCTTCATTGTATGTGATTTTGTTTACAAAGAACGCTTGAATATTAAACCCACAAATTCTAATAACACTGGACTGTTTTCGTGATTGCAAAATTTTTAGTCCATCATTCAATATATCAACCACAGTCTTTATGATTGTAATTAGCTCTAAAAACAAGAATATATTTATTGTCAAGAAATTCTGTAGAAAAAATTATATTTTTCATGTACAAATTAATTTTACACAGATAAATAAATATCAGACCAGCTACACAGAAATACCAGTGGAGATGTGCGTAATACACAAAGATGGAGATAAAGAGCAAATAAACACAGGTGGATATCTGGCCTGCCTTCACTCATATCTAAGGTAGTGGAAATTTAAGTCAATGGGAAATCATTTTACACTAAAGTTTATCATTAACAGAGAATGATAAAATCCTTCTCTAAGAAAAGTTAGGAGAAACAGAGTTTTAGAAATGTACTGCTCTAATACTGAAAATTGACCCAGTCCTCTTAGAGGATAATCTAGCAGGAATATGTAAAGGACATAAAAAAATGTGATACTCTTCGTTCCAGAAATCTGTCTCCTAGAAATGTATACCCAAGGGAATAATTCACTAGGAGAAAGGGAAAAAAAAACCTTAAGTGTAAAAAAATGTTCATCTGAGTAATTTATAATTCTAAAATCTCTGGGAGCTACGAATTTTCAGCAAGCAAGGAGTTAAATTAGTGATTACTAACTGAATAGTATCAGGATGTACAGCTATTAAAATGGTCCATTTGAATCCTCTTTAGAGATGAAAAAGTGTTCATAAAATAGTATGAAAGCATAAAACTATATATTTATAATAATTAGAACATGAAAATTTGTGTACATTTGGCTTAAGATTGGATAAATAGAAACATAAACAAGTGAATTGGGATAGGATTACAGGAGAACTTTAAAAATTTTAACTTTTTGTTTTGAAATAACTTTACACTTGAGGGAAAGTTGCGAAAAGTAACAGAGAGAGTCCCTATAACAGTAGAACAGTTATCAAAACCAGGAGATTAATATTGGTGCATTGTTAGTAACTGAACTGCAGGCCTTAAATTCAGATTTCCTCAGTTTTTTCCTAATGTTCTTTTTCCTCTCGGGGTCTAACCCAGGGTCTCTCCTTCCATTTCATGGCTTTGTTTACTTCACCTCTGCTCTGAGACAGTTCCTCAGTCTCTCTTACCTTTCATGAGCTTGGCACTATTTTGGGAATATTGATAAGTCGTTTTGTAGAAAGGCCTTCAATCTGGATCATCTAATGTTTTTTCCTGAGTAGACTGAGGTGTGGTGCATTTCTGGCAGAAACACACAGATGCAGTGAGCCCTGGGCACTCTCTGCTGGAGCCTGGTGGTACCCACCTGTCTTACTGTCGGTGGCTCCCACCTGTCTTACTGTCGGTGGCTCAGCCTTGGTTATCCGGTTAAGGTGAGGTCTGCCGGGTTTTTCCCTTGAGTTATTATTTTCCTTTTGATGAAGATAGGGATGAATATCTCGGGGGAGAGACTTGGAGACTATGCTGATATTCTGATATTCTGTAAATCATATTTAATGATATAAATTATATTCAATAATAAGTAGGCTTAAAAAAAATGGAAATGATTTCCTTCTGATAAATGTGCGTAGTCTTAAATGAAATGCCCTGGGTAGCCTACATGTGCATGCACGCGTGTGCGTGTGGGTATTTGTTTTGAGTAGAGCAGAGCGTATTTTCCCCTCTTCTATGCTGGGTAAATAGAAGTCTCCATACTATGAAAGGCCCCTTCGATCAAGGGAATGTCAAGAGTGGTTGTTACACATAAACTAGTATTTTTAAGCATCAGTCAGGTCATATATGCAACTCAAAAAGATTTCATAGCCTGATTGTCCCAGTGTTATTTTTTCTTGTTGCATTGATCTCTCAGAGAATAAAAAAATATATATGTATATATGTATACATGTATATTTATGTAATAGACATGTACTCCTAATTCTATAGATTAACCATAAGATTTATTTTTCCCTGTGGGCTTCCCATGCTTGACTAAATAACCGAATGCTCTCCTCTTGTGTTCATGCTAGGATTACGGTGAATTTAGCCCAACAGGCATGTCATTTTTAAAGCTGGAAGGGATCCTCAATTGATGCACAGGGAACTTAGTTCCAGGAAAGTAGAAGAACTTGCCTAAGGTCCTTACTGGGTGGCAGGATCCAGAGCCCATCCTTTCAGTAGTGCATCCCAATGTTCTGTAACACTTCGCGGGCATTTTCTTCTTCCTTGTGCACTTTAAAAATAAAAATAAGAGGCCTGGGTGCGGTGGCTCACACCTGTAATCCTAGCACTCTGGGAGGCCGAGGTGGGCGGATTGCTCGAGGTCAGGAGTTCGAAACCATCCTGAGCAAGAGCGAGACCCCCGTCTCTACTATAAATAGAAAGAAAGTAATTGGCCAACTAATATATATATATATATATATATATATATATATATATAAATAAAATTAGCCAGGCATGGTGGCGCATGCCTGTAGTCCCAGCTACTCAGGAGGCTGAGGCAGCAGGATCGCTTGAGCCCAGGAGTTTGAGGTTGCTGTGAGCTAGGCTGACGCCACAGCACTCACTCTAGCCTGGGCAACAAAGTGAGACTCTGTCTCAAAATAAATAAATAAAAATAAGAAATAATGTTTGTTTATTATTTCAGCCCAGATATTTTAATTGTGTTGTGACTGGTCAGTTTTTTTCTAAGTTGACTCTTTAAGCTTCATACTATTTTATCTGTGTTTTTTTTTTGTTTTTTAAATGAGGAAGGGAATAATAAGAAGCATTACGTTTGAGAGGATCTAGTTCCTAAGAGTACACATAACTGTCCTTTGTGTGTTTGTTTATCTGGGCAGCCTCCCTGATCTGCCAGCAGCCTGTGAGCTGGGTGGCATCATTCTTTACATTTTACAGATGAGAAAGCTGAGGCTCCCCTTGCATGGTGTCATGGAGTCTGGAGGAGGCAAAGATGAGATTCAAACCTAGGTTTACTTGTTCTCAAAACCTGTGGTGTGCACATTGAAGGGCCTCATCTACTGCTGAGCTCCCAGTTTGACTTAAAATATATCAGTATTTTAAAGATCCGTTAAAAACTCAGGCACACAACAACACCCAGGGACTGCTGCAGAAATGTTTTCTGAATAGTGCCAGTGCCGAGGGGTCTTCGGTTGGTGGCATCCGTGTTCCACAGTACAGCGAGACCTTCTGCAAGATCTCCTTCCCCTTAATGCAGAAATCCTCTAAGTGTGTCTCGACAGCAGTTGTTTGTAATTGGAGTATCTGGAATTCACTGTGGTTTTAATTAGTTGATTACTAGTTCTTTAAAATGTACTGTACTCACTGAGGGTCTTGCAAATTGGTAACTGGTAGCTACCAGTATAATTAAATATTTCAGAGCACTTGGCTACAGTAGCATTGAACTGTGAAAAAATAATGTTGTATAGCCAATCAAAAAGAGATACTTGTAAACTCATTTACAGCGTCAGTGTGTGTTAGGACCATCATAGAGATGCTTATTGCAGGAGAAATTAAAGATACAATTTTGTGCTAAGAGGCAATATAGAAATTAGTTCCTGAATTACTTGTTAATTGATTTGGTAATTCCCTGGGGTCTGCATGCTCTTTTTTTCCCCCTTTTTGTTGTTGCAGTCAGTTAACAGTGACTATTCCCAGAGCAATAAAAATATTTTCCACACTTAGATTGGATGTGCCCTCACATCAGACTGCCCACATTTGTATTTGCAGCCCCAGAAAAGTACCTGCCTTAAATACAGCTGTTCTTCTCAGGCATATTGTTGTTTTATGTACACCCATCAAGGTAACCGGTGGAAAGAATGTTTTTATGTCTCATGTTTACAAGCACTTCCCTGATTTTTTTTCTTTTTCTACTTCCTTTTTATCAACAATGGAGGAGATTCAGTAGACTTGATTTATGGAAGTCTTTTCGTATTGTTTGCAATTCAGCAAGAATAACCATGCAAAAGACCATTTGTAGGAAAGTGCAAATTGCTACTGGAAATGATATTGGAAGAAAATGAGACCTGTTTCTCCTCATTGAAATCGAGCGTGGATAAGGGAAGCCACAGTGAGCCACAGGCTGGTCCCAGAGAGCCCCCGGGCCTGGCCTGCCGGCCTCTCTGCCCTCTCCCCCGCCCCCTTCCTGCCTGGTGGCCGAAGGGAAGTGACATGGAGTTCATGCACACCTTGGTGCGGCTTATGTGAGGGACAGAAACTGTTAGCCTTCTGAACTTTTGAAGGAAGATCAAACCACCCTTTGGACAGCCTAGTGGCCTTGGTTCCATTTTGAGGAAGACATTTCTAACACCTTGTTGGCTGCGCCTGTGGCCTGAAAAGCAACATGGAAGACTTTTTGAAAAATGTCATTACGTTAATTTTACGCCGGACCTGTTATTTTTTTTGACCGGCCTCCCCGAGATCACTTCCGTGTATAAAATCATTGTGTTCGGGGTTAATTAAGGCACTTTGTGTGCATTGTTTCAATGTCCACTTATAAAAATAGGTGGTGATATTGTGTTTTCAGAAAATGTATTCAGCAATGTCTATTAAAAAGTACAAGGTTCTGGCTAGAACAAATGCTTTATAAATGCGACACAACTATTCATTTGTGTATCGAGTAAATACAGACAGTCAGCACCCAGGAATGGAGGAGGATGCTCATTGTGCCGGGGCGGGGGAGGGGCGCACCGTGCCCTTTGGTGAGAGTGCTGTGGCCAGTTGTTGGCTTGGGACACAGAGAAGGGACGTGCTGCTGGCTGACAGCGGTTGGTGGCACTTTATTATGGACAGATTCCTCTCAGCTGCCCCCAAATGGGGTCACTTAGTTTTCCTCCTTAACCTGGGTTAGTAAGAGCCCATGAAGCCCAGCTCTGCCAGGTCAGGCAGAGTCCTCGGGCAGGTGCAGTGTCCGACCAGGGCGAAGGAAAGGTGAGCGTTGCCTCACCATGCGTTATTTTTTTTTTTTTTTTGAGACAGAGTCTCACTTTGTTGCCCGGACTAGAGTGAGTGCCGTGGCGTCAGCCTAGCTCACAGCAATCTCTAACTCCTGGGCTCAAGCAATCCTCCTGCCTCAGCCTCCCGAGTAACTGGGACTACAGGCATGCACCACCATGCCCGGCTAATTTTTTCTATGTATATTTTTTAGTTGGCCAATTAATTTCTTTTTAATAGAGACGGGGTCTCGCTCTTGCTCAGGATGGTTTCAAACTCCTGATCTTCAGTGATCTGCTCGCCCTACCTCGGCCTCCCAGAGTGCTGGGATGACAGGTGTGAGCCACCTCGCCCGGGCTCACCTTGCATTTTGTTTTTATTATTCCGCTGCTCCACATCCTCTTATCTTTTTTAGATGCCTTTTCACGGAACTAGCTCTCCCGAAAGTTACTTCACAAAGTTCCTATGGAGAGCCCTTTCTGCATCACTGTCCCCTACCGGAGGACTCCAAAAGATCAAAATTTAGCCAAACAACCCCAAAAGCAATGGTTTTATAACCCTCCCGCCACCCGGTTTCACTAACCCTGGTAACATTAGGTCAGTGTTCCTTCAGTTTTCAGGTGACACGGATGGTGGGTCCCCTTCTTGGGGACTTCACACCAGACCTAACCCTGAGGGGGACGGGGTCCTACAGCACTGGGAGGTTTTGTAGTCCGGGCTTAAGCTTCCCTCCAACTTCCAGGGTAGAGGAAATACCTCCCCTTTCAAGATTCGAAGGACATGGCTGTAAACATCTATTTCAAAAATGTATGTGGCTGTTACTTTCTGCTCCATAAACATAGTTTGTGTTTGAACACCCTTTTTGCCATTTATCAGTTAAGTTGCTGATTGTTTTTCTCAGCATGTTTGAGTGGAGCTGGGTCTCTGAGACTCCTGGCTCGGGCTGTGGTTTCTGGGCTCGGACCACAGGGCATGTGTCCTGCCCCCACGGCCGAGGGCCTTGCAGCAGGAGGTGAGGTTTGCCATGGGAGCTCCAAGGTGATGGGTAGTTCTACCTGGTATGTCTCATGATATTTCTGCACTTTAATGACTATTTCTACTAATACTGGTACTAATAATTTTTAATGGTTCGCATGGAGTAGGTGACATTTTGATACATTAATGAGCCTTATCAGTGACTTCTAAAAGTTCTTTCGTGTGCCTGGATACTTTGCCACGGCCCCCCAAACGAAGGGGAGAGGGCGTGGGCGTGGCCATCATCCCTGCCCTGCTCTGTCTCGGAGCATCCATCAGGGGTGCCATTCCAGAGAGGAGTGTCCATGGCCGAATCATGTCACAGGCGTCGGATGACACTGCCAAGGTTTGCCGTGGAGGTTTCCCTTAAAACGGTTTGCCTGCACTGAAAATCTGCCAGAGTACTTGAGAAATGTGAGCCTGGCAGATGGAAGGGTGCTTTCAGGGGTGGCCACAGCCGTGCTGGGATGCAGAGGACATTGCCAGCCTGGCTGGGGAGGGGCCCTGAAGGAAGAGCTAGAGGGAGGCTTCCTGGCTGGCTGGACACGCTGCCCCCCAGACTGCAGGCTACCCAGGCCTCTGTGGGTCCGGCGAAGCGGCAAATGCAGGAAGGATGTGGGTTTTGACAGCATTGCGACAAGCGTCCCCAAGACGGATCAGAGCGGATCGAGATCCTGTGTTCTGGTTTCTCAGGGACAAGTGTTTCTGGGAATTAGTGACCTTAAGTCAGGTATCTTTCTCAGGTGCAGGAATTGATAGGAGAGGACACATTTTGAAAACAGTGAAATAAATGCTAATAATTTATGCTGCGTTACTGTGAGCCGGGCCCTGGGCTGATCCCCTGTGGTGTCGGCCCGCTGACTTGTAAGCACCACTGGGGCAGCGTTTGTTTTTTTATTTATTTTTTTTTATCTTTTTGGCTGTTGGTATATTCCAAGCCCCTAGAGCAGCTCTCACTAAGTATCGTTAAAATGAGAAACCTCAATTCCTAGAACCACCTTAGGAGGGATAATAGTGTGATCCCCATTTGACTGACAGAATGCATGCTCAGAGAAGTCGAGCCACTCGTTCAGGGTCACACAGCCTGGGATGGTGAAGCTGACATTGAAGCATCATATGGGACTGCCCGAGAGTCACATTTGTTCTGGGAGGATAGCAGAAAATACCTGGGGAGGTGTTGCCGGTGGAGTCTGTGTCTTCAATGATAAACTTCTGAAACTGGAAACCTAGACAATAGAGTAGAATTTAGGCACAAATTTACTTTGAGGTCATATTGTCCCAAGAGTGGAAGGTCAAGGAGAAAATTCCAGAAGGTTTCACTCACCCAGCATTTCTCAAGTACATTCTAAGAATGTCAGGTCCACACATGACTTGGGTGTCCCTTGGTGTCCCCAGTTGAGGACGAGCTGGGCTGCACAAAGATAGCAGGTGACTTTTTGCAGGACTCGTGGGATCTTTTGCATTCTAACGTGCAGCGGAACCTCCAAGTAAAGCACAGAGCTCATGTTCGCTCCCACGAGGCACGTCTCTCAGATGCTCTGACTCCGAAGCGCTGATCCCCAGTTTGGGAGATCAGGTGTCTTTGTCTTAAGCTGCAGTTTCATGGCCTGGTGGGGAGGCCAGCCTAAGGCAAATGCCTCCAGTTTGTTCCCTGTAGTCGTTCAACATCTGGGCCGCTCGTGCATCGTCTGTCCTGCCACGGGGCTGGAAGCAGAGCTGGGCCGCCCTTGCCTGGCGTCGCGGGCCTTGCAGAAGCCCTCGCTCTGCGTCCCGCCTGCCCCAGCCTTGCTGTTGGTGACGGGACATTTCATTCTCTGAACAGAGAGAGCTGGACTGCTGTGGCCTCTGTCAGAATTTCAGCCTATGGACCAGGGATTCATTTCTCCACGCGTGTTGTACGGGGGGCGGCACTGGCAGCCTGCCACCCGGATTTCCAGGGACAGAAGCAATTTCCCGGTGGAGATACTATGGTTGTGTTGACCAAGTTCTAACTTTAATAAGAACCTGGAGACCTTGTGAGCAAGAAAAGGCACAGCGTTTGACGTCTGAGTTAATGCTGGCCACATGCCGCGTTTCCCCGAAAATAAGACCCACCCATAAAATAAGCCCTAGCGGGATTTCTAAGCATTTGCGAAATATAAGCCCTACCCCAAAAATAAGCCCTAGTGACGGGCGTGGCCACACAGCGCATCTGCACAACCCGTGCGCGTCGTCTCGGAGCGGTGAAGAACACGAGCAGCCCTTCTCATCCGCCCCGTGAGAGCGCTAGTGCTCGACGGGAGAGATCGGGGCCAGCGGTTCTAAAAGAAAGAGAGTCGCAAGGAATTCAGGATGGGATTCGGGGTTTGGAGAGTGAGGATGATGTTCCAGAAGAAGATGGTTTAACTATATTTGAATGAATGTAGATTGTTGTACCGTACTTAAAAAAAATAACACATCCCCTGAAAACAAGCCCTAGGGTGTCTTCTTGAGGAAAAATAAATATGAGACCTTGTCTTATTTTCGGGGAAACACAGTACATACAGAATTGCTCCTAGAGAGTACATTCATATTCCAGGTGAAGCCAGTTTGGGAGTTTTTCCCCACTTTTGAGAAATTAATCATGATTTTAGCTTATTATATATTATGAAGAGTTTTTTTTAATGCGTTTTAATCTTTTCAGACTCTCTGTATATTTCCACATGGTTTTCTTTGGGGGAAATCCTTCAAACTGCACGATGGTTTGTTCTCTTAGCATGATGGTGAGTCTGTCCTTGCGTTACACTTTGCACCGGGCCGTGTGGCAGACACAGGTGGACAGGAGGCTCCTTGGCCCCTCTCAGCTTGCCGTGCAGCGGGGGTGACAATGTGCTCAGAGCCACCGACACGTGGGTAGGTGGGAGGGGAGGGCAGGCGCCGTGTCTCCCCGAGGGGCCAGAGAGGGCAGCATGAAGAACTGGCCGAGGAGAACCGGTGGGACTGGGCCGGGGCAGAAGGAGCTTCAGGAAGTGACAAGCAGTTTGTGGGGACAGGCACATCTGGACTTGAAGGACAAGAAGAAAGGTCAGGGCCTGTGCTTAGGACAGTGTCTTGCAGAGCTTCGGCGGCTGGTGGAGTGATGCCTGTTTTTGAAGACATTGTTCGGGGGCCAAGGCCATAATTTGCAGTGCAGGGCCACTATGAGCCGGGCCAGGGAGGCCCACAGAAGACGTGGACAGGGGAGGTCTCCACGCGGTAGGGTTTCTCCATGACACGTGGTGGACTAGACCCGACTAGGGTCTCCATTTGGGTGCCCGTGGTGGATTGGTTTGCTTAGTAAATTAGTTGTATTCAAAAAGTCTGCTTAATCATTTAACAGATTGATTTTTCTGTGCACTTGGGTAATCTCAACAGGGAAATACATGCTGTCAGTTACCAGCGTGTTGCCTTTCCTCAAAGCAAAGCCGGCCAGTGAGTTTTCTGATTGCAAGCTCTTTGAAGCAGTCCATGCCATTCATTGTTTGTCTTTCCAAGTATTTGTTTTATTAAAGATCTGATAATTCAGAGAGCCACTGGCAAAGTGTCCTTCGCTCAGGTCCGTGCACGTCGGGGAGTTGTCCATCTCGGAGGTGCTGCGCGCCGGACGCTCTCTGTGAGATGCTTTGGGGGCTCAGGAGGATCAGAATCCGTTTCTCGGGAGCAGTGATGTTGGGAGGAGCGGGGCAGGGGCGTCTAGGTCCAGGTGAGCCGGGGCAGGTCTGCTGCCCCCATCATTAACAGGGGGCTCCCAGTGTACCTCACCGCAGGTTGGAAAAGCCACTTACAAAAACATTTCTTCCTTGGAATGTTTTAATTACTTCACTCCTGTTGGAGGGTGTTGAAGCCTCTTGCTCTCAGGTGCACCTGTCGGCGAGTCCGGTGGTCACTCCAGGCAGAGCTGTTATCAGCTGGTGAGGTGTCTACAGCTAAATCCCAGGGGACTGGGCGAGGGGACTGCTGATGGGAACCCCAGTGGGTTCTGTGTCCTCACCTGCCTCTCCCAGCAGGGAGTCCCAGGAAGCACCCCCCGCCCCCAGAGTGGCCTTTCCTAGGGTTATGGGATGTCCTGTGTGTGGTGCAGGAGCGTGCCCGGTGGGAGATGCCAGCGGTACCAGGGCCTCCTGGATGCTCTGCGGGGTCACAGCTGTTGGCATCACATTTCAGGACTTGTTTGATTGGTCTGGAGTCTTTCATTCTTCCTCTTTCTTTAAAATTAATAGATGTTATTTTTAGAGCAGTTTTAGGTTCACAGCAAAGTTGAGCAGAAGGAACGGAGATGTCCCGCAGGACCCCACCCCCACATGCACAGCCCTCCCCGTTGCCAACATCCCCCACCGGAGTGGTCCATTTGTCAACACCAGTGACCCTGCAGCGACACACCACCGTCACCCCCAGTCCCTAGTGTACACTAGGGCTCACTCCTGGTGTTGCACGTTCTGTGAGTTTGGACAAATGTGTAATGACACCTATCCACCGTTATGGTATCATACAGAGTCACTGCCCTGGAATTTCATGTGCTGCACCTGTTCCACCCTCCCTCCTCCTCAAGCCCTGGTGACCGCTGGTCGTCTTGTTGTCTCCGTAGTTTTGTCTTTTCAAGGATGTCGTGTAGTTGGAATCATACGGTGAGTAGCCTTTTCAGATTGGCTGCTTTTGCTTAAGCAACCTGTGTTTTAAGTCCCTCCACGACTTTTCATGGCTTGACAGCTGATTTCTTTTTAGTGCTGAACAGTATTCCACTGTCTGGATGTACCACAGTTTATTTATGTATCCACCTACTCAGGGACATCTTGGGTGCTTCCAAGTATGGGCAATTATGATTAAAGCTGCTGTAAATACACACCTGTGTGTAGATTTCTGTTTGGACCTACGTTTTCCATTCATTTGTGTAAATACAAAGGAACATGGTTGCTAGGTCGTATGCAAAGAATAATCTTAGTTTTACAAGCAATGGCCAAGCTTCTCATTCTCCAGCAGTGCAGGAGGTTGGTTTCCTGTGGTTCCACGTCCTTGCTGGCATTTGGTGTTGTCAGTGTTAGATTGGGCCACTCTGATAGATGTGTAGAAGTGTCTTCTTGTTTTAGTTTGCAGTTACCTAATGGCATAAAATGCCGAACATCTTTTCATGTGCTTACTTGCCATCTGTATGTCTTATCCGGTGGGATTTCTGTTCATATCTTCAGCTCATTTTTTTAATGGAGTTATTTATTTTCTTATTGTTGATTTTAAGGGTACTTTGTATGTTTTGGATACTCTTCCCTTTTTCTTTACCAGATATATGTGTTGCAGGTATCTTCTCTTGATCTGTGGTTTGTCTTCTTTTTTTCTTTATCACTCTTCCTTTTACTTCCAACAATTTCTCTTCTGAAGTGTTCTGCACCGTATTTATTGGTGTGTCGTTTAACTTTGATCTTTGGTTTGTTTGATTTTGCCTGTCACATTTCAGTCATATTTTCTTCAACATTTTGGTAGAATGACCTTCAACCAAATATTTCTATACTGTGCTCACCTTTTGAGTGAATATGTCCTAAAATCATCAACTCTTTTGATAAAATAATTGCTCAGGAGCATATACATTTCTTAAAAGCACTTTTTTACATTGTATTAAATTTAGGATAGGGCCGGGCACAGTGGCTCACATCTGTAATCCCAGCACTTTGGGAGGCTGAGGCAGGAGGATCGCTTGAGTCCAGGAGTTTGCAGTTACAGTGAACTATGAAGACACCACTGCACCCTAGCCTGGGGAATGGAGCGAGTCTCTGTCTCTTTTAGAAGAAATAAAGTTTAGAATGGTTGACACATTTTATAAGTCATATATTGTAGACATTCTAAACTTCTAGTTAATCAGCATTCAAAATATGTGAAGTTCTTACGAATAATAATTCTCCCTGTTCTGTGTCAGTGCTAATAACATCTGTAATTCACAGCTGGGGGAGTCATCACTTGTTGGCTTCTGTGTTTCTGGGCTGAAGTGCAAACCAAGCCCACCTGAACCTTGGGGAGGCAGACATGAGGGGGGATGTTCACCCACAGATAAGAAGGCAGGTGGGCAGCCAGCACACACATCCCAGGATCAATATGGGGCGGGGGTAGACTGGGTTGCCAGGAGGCCGCCGCCCAAGGCAGTAGGTGCCCTCTTCCCCTGGCACTGGCCCAGGGCTGAGACCTTGTCACATCTGACTGCCAACGTATGAACCTCATGGCAGGAAGCAAGTCGTGGGCTTGCTGACGGGCTGGGAAAGGTGGTGGGAGAGACAGGCAAGCCAGAGAGCGGGTGGCTGTGCAGGGAGGGGTAGAGGGGTGCTGGCAGGACCCGAGGGTGCCGGCAGCAGCGTGCTGTTGATGCAGGGGCTCTTCCTTGGAGCAGTTGGAGCAGGCTGCGGGCACCGCGAGGGCAGGGCAGAGACTCACCTGAGCATGGGAGAGTGGACCACAGGTGGCTGGAATGGGCAGGAAGGAAGGAGCTGGGCAAGATTGTTTTAGAAACTTAGAAAAGGTAATGCCTGCTCATTGTAGCCAAATTAGAAAACATGCATGGACAAAAATGTAGAAGTCACCCCCATAATGCCATTACTCTAAGCAGTCACCCCCATTTTTGGAAAATATTTTATCTGGAATGTCAGTTTTTTGGGTACCATCTGCTGGAGTCTGAATTCATCTTCACCAGTTATTCACTTAGCAGATCATTATGAAGGAGGTCCCCAAGAGAGGATAGGAAAATACCATGTAAATAGAAGGTCACCCAAGAATGAGAGGCTCTGACATCAGACAGAAGCCTGCTGTGACAGGAGGGCTGGCTTTCTGGGGACCCGTGAGGATGTCCAGGCCTTGCTACAAGCCCTGGAGGCCTCGGCTTCTGGCCATGGAGCCAGCCCGTCTTAACCCCGCTGAGCAAGCGGGGCAGACTCAACTCGGAAAACTGTAAGAACCATTTACGTAGCCTCACAAGAGCATTTGATTCGTAAGTTGAACACCAATGACCTTCAGAAACTGGAGCTGAAGGAGCCTTGCAAAGCCTTGGTGACGCCTCCCCTCCCTCCCTGACTGCACCCCTCCCTCCTGTGCACGCCTGCTGCGCCCCTGCCTGGGTGGACAGTGTCCCTCTGCGAGGTTCCCACGCTGAGGTCAAAGGTCGCTTTCAGTAAATCCCAGCTGAATCCTGTCACCACCCAGCTCAGGCTCTTCAGTGGCTGCCCACTGGCTGCACGAGAATGTCCAAAGCCTTCCGCAGGCACGGGGCCCTCCACAGGCCAGCCCTGGTCTGGTGTCAGACGACCGCCCAGAGCTCCCGGCCACCCGGGGTCGTTTCTCGGTCTCCAAACACTGGGTTCTGGGGCCTCCACACCTTCCACTGCAGGAAGGTCCTTCAGCTTCCAGCATGTTCCTTCCTTCGTCTCCCTCTCGCCTGTCCTGCAAACTTCTCGTTCTTTCAGATGCTGCTCATGCCAGCCCCTCCCTGGGTATCTGAGTCGTGGGTGGCCTCCCGCAGCCTGCCCAGCGTGGCTTTCTTAGGCTTCGTGCATCCCTTTGCTAAGTGACTCTGCATGTTGCACGAACGTCTCAGGGAGCAGGAGAGGCTCACGTCCGCCCCTCTCCGGGGACGGTGAGCTCCTGGGGATCTCTGGGTCCGTGACATCTCGTTTCGCTCTGTGCTAGGAGCGCCGACACAAGATCTCATCTCCATTACAGAAAGTTTGCATCATGTTAAATTAAACGTTGTCAGTGGGGTTTGCTAATGAGTATGTATAGAAAATTAAGGTAGAAAGTAATGACTTTGACACCGCTTCTCCGTAAGACGGAGGAGGCTGCTGAGAACAGCCGGCCAGGGGCCGCAGAGGCTGGGCTGTCGCTGCGATTATTAATACACAGTGAAGACGTTTTGGGGATTCCGCCATATTTTGTATGGTTGCCAACAAAATGTTGACAGTTGTATTGTGGTTAATAAATTCATTTAGATTTATAAGCATTGTTTACAGAACCTGTTCGCCTGCTGAAACTCTAACAGCATCTGTTCCTTCTTACTAATTAACTGCTAATTACGAATGAGCTTTGTGTGTTTGTCAGTATAACTGGCTCATGCATTTTGTAAGGAACATTAACAAATTGATTTACATAGTGGCAAAGCAATCAGAAGAGTAAACTGAACAGCACGCATCTCGAGCCCTTTAGCCGGTTTTTGAATGAAGCAAACTTTTGATGCTGTAAATATTGTCATAGATCTTCTGTTACCTCGATTCCTTGGTGAAGGTACAGCGATCAAAAGCAATATTGAAGGAGCGGTAGTCAAATTAGAGCGATGCAGCAGGTGGCCAGGAGCGCTGGTTGACAGAGGAGAAAGGTCCCAGAGAAATGGTCCCCAGGGAAATGTGCCAGTCCCTGTGGGAATCTTGCTGATTTCTTAAAAACTTCATTCTTGAAAGAGATCATTCCACCAGTGCCTGGGATTGCTTACGTTCGGGTTTGCATTATAATCCCAAAGTAAAATGTTTCAGCTAGGGGCTTGGCCAGAGCGTTGAAATCTGGTGTCCATCACGCTTTTTTTCTCCTCTTGTGTTCTCAGATTTCAAGCCATGTTGATATTCATCATACTTTTAAGCGCAGGCATTTAAAGTGAACCAGTTTAGATGGGCAATTCCAAAAGTCAGTGCTCAGGACTCTGCAGGGGGGAGGAGGAGGAGGCAGGTCCCTGCCCGGCTGGGCCTGTGTGTGCCCCCTAACAGTCCCCGAAGAGTTCGGCCCCTCGGGGTGTTTTCTAAAGCTGCCTGTTTAGCTAGAGCTAAGGGACAGAGAAATGAACGGAAGCAAGAGAGACTGGAGCGCACACAGAGAAGGGAGAAACATGTTGCACTGCTACACGTTTATATTCATGGTGATGGCGCAAATATTTCTGAACGCCGGTGTACAACTAGAGATCACGATCCGGGCAGGTGGATGGGTGGTTCAAGGGTCTTGAAATGGCTCAGGTTCAATACAGCAGTTACATTAAACAAAGTACTACTAAGTGTTTACTGAGGCACAGCGCTTACTGTGACGGACCCGAGCACACGATGCTGGCCTTGACACCCGCGTGCGGGGTGGAAAGGGCTGCTGGTTACAAGACCCTGAGCCTCGGAAGGAGACCCTACTTACCAGCTATGACCTTGCCCAGACCCCCAACCCCTCAGGGCCTCAGTTAGTTCATCTGTAGAGTAAGAACGATAGAACAACCTTCTTCTCCAGGACAGCTGGGTGGATTAGTAAGATACTAGACAACACCTGTGAAGCAAGTGCACGTAACACCAGCTCAGTGAACGCAGTTACTGCTGTCGCCATCTCTCTGTTCCTGTGAAAGTAGCCACGTGTGAACCCTACACATCGAACTTCAGCTCCCTGTAGGAGGAGAGTCTCCTCATCAATGAATGTGTTAGTCTTAATTCGAGATAAATGCAAAAAAAATCAAGCAAGCTTAAAAATGGCGTAGGTGTGCAGTGCAGGCATAAATAGCGTTAGGAGGGAACATCAGTTATTTTACAAAGCTGTGTGTTTGTTTAACACGTTTGACTGACAGATGCGCTACCTGATGAGTGTAATTGAATGGGACTGTCGATGAAGAAGCAGGCTGACATTGGTAAATATTTACTTTTAAAATAATTTTGGTAAAGAAAAAATTATTTCCTGTTAACATTTCATATGGTAGGAGGAAGAGCAAGAGCCATGCTGTCTGAAGTGTCTATTCTTCCTTGGAATTTGTCCTAGCAGTAAGTGTTCAGAAAATGTAATAAATTCACAATAGTTTGTCCCAAAATATCAGTAAATGATTAAGTTTACTACAAATCATGTCACCCAACACTTGCGGTGTGAGCCACCATCACCAGTTGCAAAAAATGTTGATTTGAATGAGATACAGTCTACACCCTAGGAACTCACAGCCCAGGAAGAAAATCAGACGCGTCTCAGTAACTCTGGGAGGTGTGCACTGGGCAGTGCCAGGGAACCCAGAACATTCTGGTTCCGTGTATGGTGTCCTCTGTCCCCAGCATTTGATTGTTTTCCGTAGGTGGCATTTCGTAAACAGAGTTTTTCTTGGACCCTAACTGCTTAAAGACTTAAAAAGATAAAAATAAAAAAGCACAAAATTAGAAGTGAATATAATTGTTTGGGCTTGTAATGAAAATCCAGTTTCTAAGACTTTCAGGTTATTTTGCCACTAGGGAATTTGAGTTTGAAACATAAAGCCCTTCTTCCTTAAGCTAACTCAGATGAATGTAGGATTTATTTAGAGACGAACTGTTGATGTTTCAGTATTTAGCCAATCAAACACGTGGCATATTTAATGGGAACAGAGGTCTAGCTATCCGAAGACGTGCCCGTGAGACTTCTCACCATAGGGACCTGAGTCTCCCTGTGGCATGAAGCAATCTTTTATGGGAGAAACTTAACAGCAGTAGAATGAATTTGAAATAACAACGTTTGAGCACACAAGGCGGTGCTTTTCCGTTTAAATATTGCAAAAGCCTTTGGGCCAGTGGTTTCCACCCTTGGGTGATTCCCATGTGCACACGAGTGTGCACACGCAAAGATACACGCTACATCCGTGGAGGATCAGGTTCAGATCCATTTGGCCTGGGTGGCGTCTGGACACCTGTTTAGGTGTTTGTCAGTCAGAGGTGTTCCTCGGAATCACCTGCAGTGCTTAAAGAAGCAAAACCGAAACATGCAGCCAGGGGAGCGGCCCCCAGGCCCTCCCGGGTGGGGCAGGTTTGTCTAGAAACCGGTTTCCCAGCGAGTCCAGCTCCACTCCATGCCATTAAGAGCCACGACTTTGGGGGAACATTAGACACGTGTTGGGGGGCTGCTATTGCTTCCCATCCGGGAGTCAGAGGGAAGAAAGGCATATTTGTCTTTTCATACATGAGATAGTTCCTTATTTGCAGATTATTATCATTTGAAAGACATTTTTGTAGCTTGATTTCCACTCAGAAATAGATGTCACCAACACAGGGTGAGAGAAACTTATAAAGAATTATGAACTTATTTTAAAATGAGAAAGTCAATGAACGGAGGCGGCATACCCAGAAAAGGGGAAAATTAAAATCTGAAATAATTTATGAACAAAATAATTTTCTAGCTAAGAGTATATTAGCTGTTTACTCAAAACATTGGAGAGGAATGTTTGTAATTGGGTCACGCTGCGATCTTTGGGGGGGTCACTGTCTCCCTGCAGCCCGCGCTCTCCATTTTTTCCCTTCCCGGACTTGGGGTCAGGCACCCACCGGGCGATTCCCCATGGAGGTCACGCACCGTGACGGCCAGTCTTCACGACAGCAGATTGCTCTCCAGTGGCAGCCGCTCGGATGGCTTCAGCCATTGCAATGGACATTTAAGAGGCGGCTTGGAGACATGGCCCAGTGACAGTCATGCGGGAGAGAGAGCATGCCCCTCTTCCTTTCCCATATTTTCGCCTTCGCCCCGAAGGAACTGGAAGCGCTCCTCTCTCCCAGCCCCTTTCCCAGCCCCCTGTCCCAAGTCCTCCCTGCAGAGCCGTGCACTGTGGTGGGTTGGACCTCAGCAGGCGCCGGGCCCTGTTTTCCCAGTCGCATGCAGACGTGATGCTTCAGAGCTGTCCTCTGGCCGGTCAGAGGCGGGAACCGGTCGGAGGAGGAGGTCAGGAGAGCAGCCACCCAGGGGGAGCCCCTTCGGGGCTCTCGAAGACGGCGGCTGCAGGAACGGGGAGAAGAAGGCATACGTGGGAAGGTTTGAGCGCGTACAGTGGACAGGACTGGTGGACGGCTGAGGGCGAGGGCGGAGGAAGGCGGAGCGGCTGCGGTTTGGGGGTGGCCGGCTTCACGGAGACGGGCCCCCGTCCCCAGATGAGAAGCGCGCACGGGAGGGGCCGCAGGGGAGGACTGCGGGGTGCTGGCCGGCGTCCCCGCTGGGAAGAGCCCGCAGAATCTCCGGAGCAGGCCGTCCTCGGGGCATTTGTATAGACGGGGGAAGCCCGGGCTGGAGGCGTGAGTACGGGTGTCATCAGTACAGAAACGGCCATTGAAGACACGAGAGTCTGTGAGATCCGGAACCACCCAGGCCGACAGCAGGGGCTGAAGGGCGCTGAAGTTCCCGGAGGGGCCAAGGAGGCGGCGGCACCTGAGCACAGAGCCAAGACCAGAGAGGCGGGACACCTGGGAGGCCGCTGTCACGGGAGCTAAGAACAGAGAACTGGGCTCTTTGAAGAGGGACTAAGAAGCATCGGTTGGTTTGGGGGACAGCGAGGTTGCTATGACGTCCGTGAAGCGATGGAGAGAAAGAGACAAGAGAGGCTGCTGGCGGCTGTGGGCAGGAGGAGCCCTGGGACGGCAAGTGCAGGCACCACCCACGAGATCCTGACCGTGGCGGGGAAGCGGAAAATAGGCCGCGACGTTACTGGCTGATGTGATAGACAATAGATGACACGGTGGCCAGCTGTTGTGACTTCCTGTTCCGAGTAAAGGTCACTACCCCTCTCGCTCATTGCGAAACCTTTGAACAGACAGACATTTGTTTCAAGATTAGTAATGCACCTTGCTTATCATTTAGCAGTTTGTAGATGATTACCGGTATTGATCGAGCACTTGCTACGCGCGAGACGACGTAGTTTGGCCGTACGTTTGTGAATGCATTCAGTTTCCACCGAGGGCTGAGATTCCTCCCGCACAGCTCTGGGTTTCTGTTGTCTTCTGCGGTCAGTCGCTGAAAGAATGAATTATTTCAGGCGTGCATCCCTGCTGACGGGCTCGGCCAGGTGTCATTTCCTGACAGTCACCTACTTCCTCACCCAGGTGCCCACTGCTCTTGTCCTTCCTCAGAAGCTCTGGGAACTCTTGCCTACACGCTCCTATCAATGAGCGCTAAGGAGCTCTGACGCATCTCCGTTTTTAAAAGAAACCCTAGGGTCCCCACTCCGTGTTGATGCTTGGATGCTAATGCTTTTATCTGCCCCTTTCCACAAGTTGTGGCCGGTGTGGCGAAGGAGCTCTTGTTGGAGCCCAAGCTCACCCCACGGGTGCCCTTCTCCCATCCTCCTAGTCTCCTGCTCTTCTCCTCTTCTTGATCTCTTCGTTCCGGAGCATAGACCACACATTCTAGAGCAAGAGTTCTTCACAGGGGTTCTGTAGTGTACAATTCAGGGATCCCCGGATGTGATTAAATCCGCTTGCATTTCCACTAACCTCAACTGAAATTGAGCATTCCCTTCAAATACGAATGTAGGCAACGATCCACGGTGGTGTTAGCAGAACCTGTGACTTTGCCACCCACAGAAATCGGGTATTTTCACGGTACGTTGCAGTTGTCACAGGTAATTTAATAGGTGGCTGTCACTTCACTATTTGGAAATATGCTGGGTGTTAGGTCTGAGTGTGTTAATAAATAAGTGAGTGTATTACTCTGCACAGGTATTTCTTGTATTTTGATGGTTATGTTTCAACATAGTGGGTCCCTTCATAATCCTATGAATTTAAAGACAATATTATGAGAAGGAATCCTTTGGGAAGTAGCAAAAAAAAAAAAAAAACATAAAACCCAGCTGCAGCAAACCTCCCAGTGGATTTGAATTTCCTACCCTATCAATTCTATTAACTGAATGATTTCATCTCATACAGAAGATTTTATATAAAGTTGAGGGCGCGAGTCTTCAAAGCCAAGTAGAAATGCGTATTGCCCTGTTGTCGCCGTCTCAGGTTTTCACCACAGAGCCCTTCCTCTGCCAAGTCACTGTTGATCCCCCCAGGCTCCCTGCACCCCTCGGCTCCCGGAGCCAGTCACCAGCCCCCTCCTCTCGGGGAGCAGTCGGGGAAGACAAGAGCTGTGGGCTGCCACCACCCCCCCACCCCGATTTCTCTCTCGGCGGCTCTCTCTGTCTCCTCCCTCTGTCCCATGCTGCCGCCATTCAGAATTCCTCCCACCCTCCGCCTCTTCCACATCCCCCCTTACCAGCGCGCAGCCATCAGATCGGTCCCGCTGTCTTTAGTGGAACCACATTTTCCGGGGCCAGTGAGTGACGTTCCCGTTTCCAGAACAGCAGTGGTGCTGTTGCAGCTCCTGCTGCGAGACACCCCTCCTGCTCCCGGACCCCTCCGTTCTCGGCCCGGGACCCCCAGGTGCCGCCTCCCTGCCAGTGTCACCCTTTCCCGCTCTCTTGCCCCCCAAACGTCATCATCTTTGGGCTTTCTGCGCACGGGCCTCTCTTTCCCCTGGATCTGAGATCTCAGTTTTGGGGACTTCTAATTCTTTCTAGATCCATAGCCTGTTGGGGTCCTTTTTAGTCTCGTAAGTGCAATTCCCTATAGGAATCTTTCCATCCGACTTTCCAGGATGTCGGTGGGCAGGGTAGACTAGGACTCGGGCAGCCCCTGGCCAGCATCAGGAATCGCTGCAGCTTTTGGTTTCCCTTTTGTGTCCACACTTGGCCAGAATCCTCTTCCTGAAAGCCTTCTGGGCTACTGCTGCCAGTGCTGTGGCGTTGGCAGAGGGGCGGAACCTGCTTCCCAGCACGGCCTCATGCTGTGTTTGTCATCAGTGTCACTCAGGATCTTGCCCTTCAAGTGGCCTTCCTCTTCCGAGAATTTGGCGGGTGTCCCCAAATGCCACGTAGCCTCAGTCTTAGCCTCTTTCCTGCTGAAAGCCCTTCTGAGGCCATGTGCTGTCTGCACACAGAGGCCTCCCCTGCGGTCTGGCGCTCCAGGTCATGCAATTCCCCATGAGCTGACTGTTCCATGCTACGGCTTTTAACTAGTGCCATTCCCCCACCCCTAGTCCATCTTGTTGAATGCTCTAAAGCATGAACTAAAATGTATGATTTTAATGCAGGAGTTGCAAACACGTGCATTACACGGGCCCAGCAGGTACTTGTGATGAGTGGAGTTGGGGAGATACGGGTTTTGGGGAACAAGGAGGGCAGCTCCCACCTACGGAGACAGCTGTCACTCACTCCCACACTCCTCACACTCAGTGGCTCCCATGTTCCCAGACGGCCCTAGTGTTTGAGGAAAGCCGGGAATCTGGAATCGCATGTAAAATATTGGCAACTGTTCCAAAAATTGTTAAGCACTTGTAGGGCTAATGGAAACGCTTCTCCAGCGTGGATAAGGCCCCCAAGTCAGCAGGTGGGATCCATGCATAAGTCCCGCCCCCCACGCCCCGACTTCCCCAGCAGCTCATGCAGCCTGGCATGGCATTTAGGGCTCGGCTTGACCTGTTTCTGTCACCTTGTCCCAGTGTCTCTCCCAGCCTTCCTGTCCCATCCAAGCCCCATACCCTTGTCCCTAGACACCCATGTGGCCTCATCTCTGGGCCTTTGCATAGTGTTCCTTGACCCCTCACTCCTCCTGGTCTGTCCTGCTGGTCCAAGATGCAATGTAGTGCTGCCTCCCCTCCGAAGCCTTCCTGGCTTTCCTCTCCATGGCCCAAGAGGGGCCTCTTTTCTGGGCCCACCCCTCAATTCCCCAAATGGGCTTCTGCAAACTGACACTGTAGCACTCAACACAGCGTGCAATGATAATCTAGTCCCTTTTCTACCTCCTCCACTAGACTGTGACTTTGGTACAAACAGCAATTATAGCTTCCTGTTCAACATGTCCCAGGAGCTAGAGGGTCCTGGGCCCTGGGCTTAGCATGTGTCGTGTGACTGAGTTGAACAGTCAGCAGGGCAGCTTCCTGGCCACGAGTCCTGCTTCGGCAGGTTACCCAAACAGGGACAGAGAAATATGGACTGGGCTGAAGCTTGGTCCCACAATCGAGCATGTCAGGGAGACCTGAAGCAACAGCTAGGCCATCCCAGCAGTGAGCTGCCTGGCAGTCGTGAGGCTGGTTCTGTAATTATTCCAGCTCAGACCATGATTATAATGTGTTCGGGGGCACCCAGAGCCAAGTCAGATGCAGGTGTTTGCAGACATGTAAGCAGAAAATCATGCAATGCCCTGATATTCCTTAACATTATAGAAACGTGGAGTGGGGGCAGCTCAGCCAGTTGACAGTCCCTCAGCCTGGGCTTCCTGGGGACACTCTTATCCTTAGCTGCACGTCACCACCAGCCACCTCCAGTCCCACCCATGTGCAGTGGACGTTTTCTCCTTCCTGACCTCCCAAATCTGCTTGTCTCTGCATCTCGGTGACATCACCCATGTCACCAACATGGGACTACCCTTGGTCTTACAGATTGTCCTTCCCCACCTGCTCCCCAGACCTCTAGGATAAAGCCTAAGCTCCACTTCCAGCCCCTCCCTCTCCTTCTCCACCTGTGTCTTTGGGCCCTGGGGCTCCTGGGCTCTCCTGAAATGCAGCACTCGCCCTGTGCCCTGCCAAGCCCCCCCTGCCTGCTGCCCACCTGCCCTGCTCTCAGCTGACTAGGCAGGGGAAAGGTAGCACCACTGGCCTGAGACTGCCGTCCCTGGAAGGGGCTGCTCGCAGGGTGGCCCTCTGTTGGCATCTGGGAACTTGGATTTGGGGCAGGCTTGCCCATCATTCCCTGAAATGATAAGTGTCTCACTGTGCCTAAATTCTTTGTCCAAGCAGTGTATTTTGGGCTAAATACCTGATTTCCTTTTTAGAGTCTGGAAACGTGTGTGCCAGGCAAAGGCTGCCTGTGGGACTTTCCCAGTGAAACTCCAAGGAGCCTCCCTGGTAGACCACATGGTACAGTGTTGTCACAACTCGCTGGAAATGAAGCACGTCCTTGTGGTGGCTCTGCCAGGAGGGGACCCTCGCACGCTTGTGCCGGGCTTCTCCGGGTTTACCCCGCACACCTTCCCCTTTGCCGAGGGGGCTTTGCATCCGTTTGCTGTCTCGAATCCTAGCTGCGAGGACAGCTGTGTGCTGAAACCTAGGCGGCCTCCTAGCGAGGACAGACTGGGAGTGGTTTGGGAGACCCCCAACACACCAGCTCTTTCCAGACTAAGGTCAGCTTTCTCTTTTCTAGCAGCTTTTTCTGTATGTCACTATATTCCCAAACTTCTTGCCATTGCACTTACCACGTTTTATTGGTGTCTTTCTTTCTATAAGCTGGTTGAGTTTGAAAGAGGTGTCCTGTTAAATAGTTTACTGGATAGTTGGAAATTTGGATCTAGGACTCAGCAGTTACCGGAGAGTTTGAAGAAAGCCATTTGTAAGTTCTTGCCCTGAAGTTTATAGTCTTCCTTGCAACCCCCCCAAAAAGAATGTAAATGTTCATACCTACATCTTCTTGGAAGAGGTTCCACAGTTAGGAAAAGGGCTCTCGGCCTTACCTCCCCCCCCCCCCCCCTGAGAGGTTAAGAACCGTGGATTGCTTTACATTTCCCCACAGGGTGACAGGAAGCTCTAGCCTCTAGAGGCAGGTGGGAGTCAAGCAGGTAGACCGGCACTCCAAGACCCAGCAGATTTTTGGATACGGGGGTTTAAAGGTGGAACGTATTATGAGACGTTAGGTTTGAGAATGGGTGTCTGTAAGAATGGTGGTTTCATTATCAGAATAGGAAACCAAGGAAGAAAAGATGGTTCGGTTCAGGGAAAACATTATTTTAGAAAGGAAACTGTGATTAGAAAGTGATCGTCCTTTTTTCTCCAGAGGGTGGTCAATTCTGGCCTTTGACGGGACCCAAAATACAGAATGCCGTTTCCATTCACGCGACTCTTGCTTTCAGTTTTGTCCGAAAGAAAAATGATTCCCAGCGAAAACGATGCTGTTGCACAATGTACATACTCTGTATTAGATTCATAAGTAATGGGAACCACTTCATAAATTATTTAGCTCGAAGTTCATTTTGTACAGAAAATTACATCTTTGAAAAGATATGACAGGGTTAAAATGAATCAAGTTTATCGTAAAACTGTTCTAGCCGTGGTAATTTAATCTGTGTCATTTTATCAAACAAGAAGAATTTTCAATATTTTGAATACTCATCACTCAAGTAGATCAGCTGGTATTACTGAAGAGATCGTTCATTCCTACCATTTCTGTTATGTCCGTAGGTCCCGAAACACGTGCGTTTCTGTGCGTGTTTGCCGTGACAGTGACACTCGTCTGCTACACCCGTCCCGTCCTGTCGTGTCTCATACGGGAGGTGCTGCTGGAGCCCAGTGTCACTAGGGCTCTTGCTGTTTCTTCTGCCCAGGGTGGCAAAATCCCCATGACGTAACCTTGTTCTCAGCATGTGTTCTACAGGATGGCTTGCTTTTACCATGGGTCCTTTAAAGCCACTTCCCACCCCAGGATTATAAAGTCCTGTATTTGTCACAGCCTGGTCAGTACAATGGGGAAAAACTGTTAAAACCTTTAGCATGGAACGATTTTTGGCCAATCCTGTAAGCAAATGCTGCTCACAGACTCCTGAGCGGTAACTGTTTCCAGGCAGCCCGTAGCTTCTGGGTGTCCTGTGTGGGAGGATTCTGCTGGTCGCGCTGTTTCTTACTCTTGATCACCCTGAGATGTGTATTTTGATAAGCCATGGCTCACACAGCTGTCCCCAAGGTGGGTTAAGGGCCCCTTGCCTGGCTCCGCCCAACGCCCTGGTCTCGACCTGTCCTAGCCTTGCTTCCACTAACCTGCAGGTGTCTGTCCCCCTATCAGAGTGGCCCACCCCGCGTCCGGCCTCCTCAGGGGATGGCCCATGTCACCAGGTCTCGTCCCCACCCAGCACTGCACCCGGACTGAGCCCACGCCTGGTAAATAAACATCAGACGACGTCATACTTGGAGGAAATCGCTTCTTTCTAATACCGGGCGCCATCAAACTGCCTGTGCAATATCAGAACATGGCTAAGAAAAAGAGGGAGAGAATTTACTGTCCAACAAAGATTTGGATTTAGCAAAGAGTGGAAATAATTCACAGCAAAACTAATAATCCGTTGATTGTGATGTCCGTGGCAAGCTCATTACTCTTGAGAATAATCCTGGTAATTTAGTTCACTCGTAAGGCACTATTTTCAAAGTGCTTTTATATTTTCCAAATCCTGCTGTCATGGCAAAGTGTACAGTCACCCGCAGGACCCAGATAATCAGAGGATTTTGCTGATCTTCTCACCAAAAATGAGCGAGTGAGAAGACACAGTTGCACCTTTGCAACTTTTGACTGCACAGTTGATCATTTATTTCTGTAACTTTTTCCCCCAGCCTGTGAGCGTTTGAGAAGTTTCTCTCGTTTGGGCTGTCAGTGCTCTTTCTGCGTTGGGGGAGCTTTGGGAAGCTTGCACCCACGGCCTTCTGCCCCCTCTTCCACCTGTCAGAGTTTGGGGTCTGCAGCATCCTGGGTCTGGCTTCTCTGTCCATCCCTGGGCCTTGGAAGGTATCCTGGCCATGTTGTTCCTTAAAGCTCTAAGTAAAAATGACTTTGTTCCATGGCGCTATGTTAAATTGGCTGGTTAATTCTGGTGTTATTTACCCTGTAATTCATTAGCTTCGCCCCACCATTGGCAGCTGACAGGCTGTAATTTCACGCCTTGCAATAAAAGATGTCTCATAATCTGCTTCATTTAGCAGCAAGAGAATTTAATGAAATTAACTGCAGTCCTAATTATGCCAGTGAATACTAAAGACCGCCATCAAGTTTTCTCCGAAAAGGACGAGGTCCACCTCGTGAAGGATTGAGAATATAATTTCCTGGGAAAAGTTGCAAATGTCTTCCTTCTATTGGCCAACAAGGGCCAATTACGAGTACACATATGTATTATAATTAACTTTTTTTTTTCCTGAGTATCTCTGCAAGTATTCACTGTTTCCAATCAAATTTAAAAGTGATTCCTCTATCAAAGTGGTATAGATCTGCAGTCTCCAGCCCCTGGGCCGCAGCCTGGTACCGGTCCATGGCCTGTTGGGAACCGGGCCATGGATCGCCCCCTGAGCTGCACCCTGGCACCCTCATCCATGGAAAACTTATATTCCATGAAGCTTAGGAACCTGGCCGCACAGCAGGAGGTGAGAGGCAGGCGAGTGAGCCTTCATCTGTATTCACAGCCACTCCCCATCACTCGCATCACCGCCTGAGCCCCGCCTCTCCCCCCAACCCCCCACCCCTGTCCGCGGAAAAGTTGTTCCATGCAACCAGTCCCTTGTGCCAGAAAGGTTGGGGATCGCTGGTATAGATGGCATAAACAAGCTAACGTTGGGTTTTCAGTCAGTGGTCCTCCCCCCATGGTGGCCATGTGTGTGTGTGTAATGTCATAGTCTGGGAGCGGGTTTTCCCTGTGTGGTTCTGGAAGGCTTCCTGGGTAAGTAGAGGCACCGTCCTGTCTTTCTGCCGCATGCACTCAGAGCTCAGCCTCTGCGGCCACGACTTCTCCCTGCTGTGGGGGTCCCAGCCCTGGCGGGGGTGCTGCCCGGCTGCAGGTTGTGCCCGTTGGGTGTGATGTTTCCAGCCTCCCTGTCCCCTCCCCCAGCCCTTGTCCATTTCCCAAGGCAGCAGGGCCAGGCCCCCCACCCCCCGTCCCCGTCTCCACGACAAATTGTCTTTCCCTGCTTCACCTCCCACCCCCGTCCCTGGAGGGGGGAAGACAGGTGTGTTGCTGGTGCCCAGGGCCCCTGCCCTTGGCCCACACACGTGTGCCAGCCGAGCCCCTGCCCCTCGACGTGCTCCTCTCTCTCCCCCTCAGGGTGGCCTTTCCTGGTCCTGCCTTTCTCACCGCCCCCCAGTCTCCCTCCCGGACTCTTCCGTGGGGGACGGGGGGCGGGAGCACTGATGCCCCCCCTCAGAGAAGGCCCAGCCCAGCGCCCGCCCACTCCCCCAGGGTCCTGGAAACTGGCCCTGCCATCCACAGCGACTCTCACCAGGCAGCGGACAACAAGCAAAGCTGGGTTAGTGACGCCGTCGCGTGAGAAACACAGGCTGCGGCAATGCACCGAAGGAACGGAGACCTGGGAAAGAAGAAGTGCATGTTCTAACCCTGCGCAGAGAATCAGCCGGCCTCTGTCGGGGGGTGGGAGTGGGGGGGGGAGTCCTCGCTTTTTTATTTAAGCACCATGGAAAGCTCAGTAGCCACAAGTTATAGGCTGCTCTCTGTCTTCCAAACCTCCCTTTACAAATGAGTGGCCCTTCTTGAGTTCCAAAAATAGTCGCTTCCCCAGAGGCAGCGCCTGACCTGGTTTCCCGGGCCCGGCACCTCTGCGTCACGGGGACGGCAGACGTCAGCTCACCGACTCTGCCACGGGCGTTAGCGTCCGCGGACGTGGGCGAGGAAGTCAGCCCACGCTGTGATGTCGGAGGCACCGTTTGGAAATGGTGGCGTGGCGTTTCTTCTTCGCTTCTTAGGCTGCTGGCCAGTAGGGCTCTGTGGAAGGAACACTTTGGGACAATTTGCACCATTAGCCACTGTGTATTCTTACAAAAATAGCTTGTTTGCAAAGAGTATTCCTGTTCCTGGTCAGCGTCAGTATCCATGCTGTCCTATGTGATGGGGGTGATGGATTCGCAGTTTAGATTTGAAAGAATAATGATTGTACTTTGAAGTTGGGGGGTTGTGCGGCCCACCCCCAGCCGTTCACGTAAGTCTACTCCAGGCACCAGTGGATTTCCAAGTCCATTTTGGGGACTGTAGCCTGCTGGGGGTAGGGGCTGCCTGACCACCCAGGGGCTTCAGCAAGGTGACAGAAGCGCCAGGACCCAGCCCAGGGTCCTCCCTCTGCACACAGCCTCCCGGCACAGCTTGTAGCGGGGGCTCCCAGGCCGGCGTTTCCTGGGTCGTCATTCACGGGAGTCTCCCAGCAGTAGATGCTGGGCTTGGAAGGAGCCAGGAGACCTGGTTTCTAGGCACAGCCCCGTGTCCCAGACCTCTGAGCTCACGGCCTGGCCTCCATTGCAAGGAGCCAGTGGTTCCTCAGAAGCACCTGTCTAGGTTGTCAGTGCCGAATTTGTTCCACGGACGTCCACCTGGTGCTCCCGCTGCCCCGCCAGAGCCAGGAGGGAAAGGTGGATCTGCTATGGCTGCGGGGCTTGGACCCGGAGGCCGTGGAGCTACGAGCACACCAGGGAAGGCCGGCTCCTGGGCGTGGCAGAAGCGGCCTGACCTCGGCTCCCATGTCCCAAGCATCCCTGCCATCACCCCCTTTCCGTTAAACCTTACCCCCTCCAACCAGGTGCGGAGGGCAGGCAGGCCGTGGGGGATGCCACTGGCTTCGGAACTTTTTCTGAAGGCGAGGCGTGTTGTATGTCCTTGCAGTCACCTTGCTGCCGGCATCGCTCCGTCTCCCCACCTTGGGAGACATGCAGCTGGAGGCGGGGTGCGCGCTGGGCCGGCCTCCGTGTGTGGCTCTGAGCCCGGCGCCCGGAGACCGCCCAGGACCACCAGCACAGGGAGCCTGGGAGCAGAAGAAGGAAGGGGTTGGGGAAGCGCTTCCCGAGTGCTCGCCATAAAAATAATTGCGCTGATATTAAATCCGGGGGTTTTGGTAACCTCCTGTTAGGGGAAGAAATAAACCTCAGTGTTTCGATGCACAGCCGCACATCTCATCTGCACTACGCCAGAGGTAATTTTGGCGACAAGCAGTAAGGAAACCTGAAGTATTTCTCTCCCAGACCCTCCCAGCTTATTAAAAGAACTTATAGACATGAAAATACATTAAAGTGGGCAAAGCGGAGAGAGGGTGAAAGAGATTAACAACCTTCCCTGAATAGAGCCTATTGATGAAGCAGGCCTGTGAGCTGCTGCCGACTCTGAAACAAGGTGCTGGGAGCTGAAAAAGAAGGTCAGGCCTGTCCAGAATTTGGGGGGGAGGGGGGAAAGGAAATTGATATTTAAAAATAATGTATGCCAGAGCGCTCGTTTCTTCCCTTTTTCTGATTGGAAAAATTTGCTCGGGAAGAGGAGAGACGGTTCTGCAGCCGATTACCCAATGTGAGCACCCAAATTAAAAGATTCACTTAAAATGCAGCAGTTAGGAGCAAAGCAGCGGAAAGGGGCACGCGTGTGCATAATGTCTATTGTCTGCGCCTGCGTTTGCCTTTTAATGCCGGGGCGCAGCGTGGGAGCGGGGCCCTCCTGGCGTGCGCAGGGGGGGCTTGGGGGGGAAGGGGGGACCCCGAAACAGGCCGTCTTTCGACAGGCCCGCCTCGCAGCTATGGGTGCCTTTGGAGATCTCTTCAGGAAACGGGGTGCCCGTGAGTGTGAACGGAAGCGATCCGGCCGTGTGTGTCTGTGTGCAAGAGAAAGTTAGCCGTCAGTCAAGTTTTATCTCTTAATGAATAGAGACTGCTGAAGTAAGGGTTAGGTAATTGAGTTTATAATTAATTAGCCATAACCCTCATCAGATAAAGCAGTTGTGGGGAATTTTTTTTATCTCCTTTCTCTCCCCAGGGCCTGCCCTTCTTTGTCCTTGCGCTGACAGGCAGCACTTATCTGGGGCCGTGGAGCCCGCGCCCGCCAGCCCTCCCTCGGCCGGGCCGCGGGGTGGTCAGCCGCCCGCATTGTGCCGGCGCCCACAATCAGCCCAGCTGTCCGGGCCATGATGAATTAGCGGTGGGAGTGAACACCGGGAACCGCAGATCTCCCGATAGCTGGCAGGCGCTGCCGCTCGTCCGACTTCAGCCCGTCTCAGACAGACCTTTGACACCTCCCGACAAAGAGGTTCAGGGAGGTAGCGCCGGAACCGAGCTCCTGGAGGAAGTTGGGCAACTTACAAAAGACCCCTTAATTTCTATAGCGGGCAATTCACTCGACAAAGGACTGAAATCAATGAGAGTTTGCGCTCTTCCTTTGAGGAACCCTTTTTTTTTTAAAGAAAAACACTGTTTATTGGAGCTTTGCATGTGACGAGCACTAGCGGTGGTGAATACGGAAGGCAGTAAAATCAGAGATTGAGGAGATCGGTCTCGACTGCATTTGACAGACTGAGTCAGGCTTCCCCTGCTCTGTTTAAAGATTTGAAATCTGATTTAGGTAGATTCGGGGAGGAATCATTGTAGGGACAAGGCTGTGACTTTATGACTTGTGGCTTATGATACTGGATTGGGAAAATTCTGGACTTACAATGTCAACTTCCTTGTGAGGTTGTTTCTTTCTAATTAGCCCCCAGGCAGGAGCTGATAGATCTCTCAGGTCCCCTGGGGATGTGGGGGAGAGTGTATCTTCCTTTTCTTCCTCTGCAGTTGGTATCTTAGATAGAGTGAATGGCAATTTTGTATCTTCTTTGTTAGTGAGTCTAGATGCCACTTTTTGAGACTGTGTGGGAATTTTGGGGGCCCTCAAAGCTAGAGTGTTTTATCAGACAATAATGATGATTTTGAACGTTAGTGAAAATTTAATCACGAACATATTATGCAACTCATTTAGGGAGGAAAGTATGATAAGTGCGTTTACAAGTGCTGGAATTTGCAGAGCAAACTAGGGCGTTGTTGTGGGGGGGGGGTAAGATGAGCAACCGGCAGGTGCACGTGTCGTGATGGGGGAAGGATGGTGGTTGGTTTGTTTTGGTTCGGATTAAAAGTAAGTGTAGACTGTGCTCAGAGTGGTTTGGGAAGAACCGTTATTAGCGAAAGTTCCTAGCAATTACAGACTCTCTTCATCAGCTTCTGGTACAGAAATACTAGACGCTGCGATTGAACAAGACCTAATGACTCCGAGTTTTTAATGAAGCAAATACAGTGAATTTGCTGGTTCTGGGCTTTCTTCGAGTGGAGAAAAAGGAAGTAGCTGGGCAGGCCCATAGAATGATGGAGCCGTAGATGCGAGTTGGAGAAAGCGAAATTGCGGCTTCTCCACCCACTCGGCCTCCACTTGGCTTCCAGGGCTGGCAGGGCCACCTCCCGCAAACCCAACTTGAAAACCAGTGTCACAGCTGGGAAAATTTAGGCTCCGTTTCCTGCTCAAGGTCACACGGGTAGGGAATATTGGGTGGAGGAGACCCTGCTCCTCCTCTGCCTCCCCACTGGAAGGTGCACTGGGGTGTCACTGGCTGCCCCACGCCTTGTGCTCGCTCCCTTTGGGTGGGGATCGCGAGGCTGGTCTCCACGAGGTGCAGAGAGGCCCCCCCGCTGGTTGTGTGGTAGGATGCTGCAGAGGACATCTACCCTAAGCTCTACCTCCCGTATTCGTTACTTCTGAAATCTTAATGTCAGTTGTTTTAAACTAGGATGACCCATGGACTCCAATTTTAAGAAAGAAAAGAAAAGTAGAAAAGGTTTAAAGGAAGAAAAGATGAAGGTATTTGCATGCGGTGCTTAACAAACCGGCCTTTCCGGGGCTCCAGGTGGAGACTTAACGTGGCTGACACGTGTGCTGCCGTCCCTTGGGGTGCCACGTGGACGTGGGACAGTAAGATGACCCATGCAGTGGGTAGCAAAGGGCCACCTGGAAAATAGCTGCTTTAATTTTTCAGGGAGTTAGTGTGTGGCAAGCATTTCACAATCAGTCATTGGTAGATTGATTCTAAATTAAATGTCAATTAAAATGTTAAGTTATCTTTGCTATACTCTATTTAAATATCATCCCCATGATTTTTTAGACATAGTTATTATTATAGTCGATTACAGACTCAACGTTTTTCAAACCAAATTCTAAACTTAGGTTACCGTGGGTATGTGTTTGAAGTCATGAAAGAGGTGCACTAAATTGCAGATAGAGCTGTCCCTGGTTTAGATACAAGTTGTCAGTCTTTCTTTCCTTTAGATTCAGTGCCCCGAACTTCTGACTGTAGTGCTGTAAATATGCACCACCTCGTATATCTCCTCCTCTCCTGTCTAGAGCGCTACAAAGACGCGGCAGCCCGAGCAGCCCCGCCTAATCCAAGTCAGAGGCTGTTCGTTGGAACTGGAGGCCGGGGTCTGGTAAACGGATGGCAGCGGCAGCTTAAGAGGGCAGGACACATCCTCGACCCCCCTGCCTTAGGGGGATATCTCGTGCACCCTTTGGGGTCTCTGGATGCACAGAGGTGCTGCGTTCCCAGGGAGCCTTGTCTCAGAAGTGCCGAGAGTATTTTTATTTTAATTTGGCGTCACACCAAGGCCATGGCTCCTCCTTATCGGTTTGTTCTGATACCTGTGGTGCACCCAGAATTTGGGTTTTCCATGTGAGAAAGCGTGCCTGGCCTGGTATCAGGAAGTGAGGGGTCTCTGGTCCACGGAAGCTGAGGGGTGGCCCCGAACAGTAGCATCAGGAGGCATCTCTAGAGTCAGAGGTCCTGGTTGGGGCCACTGTTGAGACGTGCACATTCTTATTAGCTGTGTGCCTCGTCTCAAGCACTCGAGGTTTGTGTTCCTTCCCGCATCTAAGCGATAGACACAAACCAGAGTCCAGGAAGTGGTTCTGATTAGTTGTGAGCAGCCACAAGTGGACCACCTGCCTGACCAGTACTGACCCAGTCCCTGGGCCTAGGGCCGAAATGGGCTCGTTGCTTTGGCCTGGGCCACGTGTGGACCCAGAGTATACAGGCCAAGGTGGGAAGGCCAGCTTCCCACACAAAATCCCACACCCGTGACCTTGGGCACAGGTGGTAGATGCAGGATAGTCACCGTTAAGTGGCCCCTGCCCTGTTACCATTAAATTTCAAAACTTCAGGCGGTGCTGCCTGCTGGGCACCAGACCCTGAAGACCCCCTGCAAGTACTGGCTCGTGCTGACCACCGTCATGAGCTCAGACATCTGAAAACACGCTTGGTTCCTCTGGTCTCGTCTGGCCGAACATGGTCGACGTGAGAACAGTGCCCTGAAGAGCACTCCTGTAGAGAAACAGAAACATACACAAACTCCTCCGCCATGCTATATTTAACGGGCCCAGATTTGCTTATGTGGGAGCCAAGCGTTCTGTGGGAAGCACCCTGGCTGGAGCCTACCCACATCATGATTAAGGAGACCATCACTCAGGCAGACCCAGAGGCAGCGTGTCCCTGAAGCGTGCTGCAGGATGGAGCTTGACGTGAGCATCTCCGGGGGACCTCCGACACGAGTCCCTCCCTTTCCTGTGCCTGACTCCCCCAGCTTGCTCAAAGCATATCCACCCACCAAGGAGCCTTCCACCCCTACTGCAGCTGTGACTGTTAAAACAGAAACTGCAGAAGTTGATATGTACAAAAGCATGGATGCATTACATCACACGTACGTTGTTCCACGTATACGCTACACAGAGATGACACAGAAGAGCACCTCCTAGGTTTGCCAACTTGCTGTTGGGGAGTAGCAAATTCAGGGTCGATTAGCAAGAAGGAAAGACTGGAAGCAGCTAGTAGACAAGGGTTTTCTGTGTGTTTCTGTAACTGATTTCCGAGAATGTAGCACAGTCAGCATTTGAGAATTGGGCATAAAGAAAGGTTTTTCTGATTAAAAGCACTTGAAGAACCCAGAGTATGCTGAATACACTCTTCACTCTGAGCCAAGTGTTTTGCCAGACTGTCCGAATGTATAGGGTTCGTGAACTGCACTTAACACTGCTGCCTGGTGATCTCAGGGAATTTTCACGGCTCTGGCACGGGACTGGAGAGTTTATAAGACACTGTGACTGTGCAGCATTTCATTTAGCGTTGCCACTTTGAGAAAATGTGTATCTTAATTGCTAAAACCTTTAACTTTATATAAATTCAAATCAAACATAATCTGGGCTGTACAACAATCTTTAACAAATTCCATCATCAACATTACTACAGAAAGGGAAGTTAAGCTGTGCATATAAAATTGTAATTCATTAAATTTTTTCTTAGTTGGTAAGCAAATTACTATTCATTGCTAAGATGCATTTTATCCAGGGGTTTGGTAGCATTAGTTAAAAAATGTAAACATAGTGCTATAGAACAGGAACATAACATTTTTAGAGAAATCATTGATCAAACCTTTTAGTTGCAAAGTTCAGAAGGGCTTTTTACTGATTAAAAGCATTTTTTTCCTATACAAAGTAAGGCTTATCGTTTTAAAAATAAGACGCTGAGCTTTCAGGGTGGCAAATTGACGAGTAGAACATATGTATCCTATAAATCCCTACTTGAATCTGTTTAAGATATGGTAGTTTCAGGGAAAATTATTTTTAAACTATATAAAATTTAGGAAACAGACCTTTTAAGTAATTATGATTGTTATCGAAGATGATAAAAAAATAATGTGAATTAGTTCACAGTGAATTATGTTTTGTGTGCACAATTGTCTGTAATCATCACTTGGTGTGTACTTCCCCTTTGTCAAAAGTTGTAACGTATCCATCTACCCCGAGAAAGGTCCGTAGAACATGAAAGGTGGTTTCCCTACAAGCCTATGAAATTGATGAGCTGATGAACTGGGAGAGACTCACTCATATTTTAATGCCAGCAGTAACAGTGCTCACACCCAGAGATCGGGCATCAAAGTTTGTGGTAGCAAGGAGTATTTGCCACTGTAATTGACAAATAATACCCCTCATAAATACTGCCAGTCTTTTCAATTAGTTTTCATCTAAAATTCGGGCTACAAAATGATGGCCTGTCAACTGACAATGAATGGCAAAAATTAATAAATTGTCTTCTAAATAGAACGGACACTTAAGAAAAATTGGGCAGCCAATTTAGCACAGCATGAAGCGAGGGGAACCTTTTGTACTGGTGCCGGGCACTAATGTTGTCTCGATCTTTATTAATGGTGCTCGGCGGCTGCTGACAGTTTTGTTGCTACTGGCAACTTTCTTCATTAAAATTAAAGCCAGCATCAAATTCCATTAGCCGTACTCTAGGCACCTTGCATTTTTTTTTTATATACATATTGTTTCTTTTATTAACTCCCTCCCCACCTATAAGAAGTTTTAAAAGAAGTCGAATGGGAGGAATTATTTGCTAAGGCCAGAGAAACATTCTCTGTTGCTGGGGGGAATGGCCATCGCTGGCCAGGTTAGAGCAGCATCCTGAAATCTGCAAACTCCTCTTTCTGTCCCCTCCCCTTTCAAAATGGGACTACATCACCTCTAAAATCTATATACTATTTTGGGTCTGCCAGCTTTCAGATAGGAACAACTAATTGGTATCAGGCCTTCTAGCTTCTTATTTTTTTTCCTGACCAGTTTAAAAAAAAAAAAAAAGAAAGAAAGTTCTGGCTTCCCGTTTCTAACTGTATTTCCATAGCCCACTGTACCTTCCACACAATAGTAACTTGATGCTCAGAGAGGACTTGCGTTTGTCAGGAAGGCCTTAGAGTTATTTTCCCAAAGGCATTACTTTTATCTGTAGAACAAATTTCAACCTTTGAAGGGAAAAAATCGAGCTTTGCTGAATAAGTTCTGAACTATTGTCTGAAAAGCTGTTGCCTGCCCTTCACAGCACCGTACGCGGTTCAAAAGACTCTGAAATGCCTAAGCCCTGGAGCGGCTCTGCTTTGGGCAGCGAGAGGCAACAAACAGCTCGGATTCTAGGACAACTCAGTCCTTGCCTGCGAGTAGCACCGTCCACCGGCGAGCAGAGGTTGCCTGGCTGCTCCGGTGCCTCTTGAACAGGACCTGGGCTGGGGTCCCCCTTCCCTTCCCACTCTCGTAATTGCTTTCTTATGTCCTCAGTGATGCTAAGTTTAGGGGCTAAACCTTCATCTCCGGTGTGTTTTTTTCCTCCTCCTCCTTTCAACCTTGTATCTTAACACTGAAAGAGACCCAGAGACTCGTTGAAACAATAAAAAGTTAAGTGTCCAGCAGCAAAGGAAAGGGCCATTATACCAGGAGACACGCACTCAGAAATTAGGGCACAACTCGGCTCCGAGCATCCTGGCACTCAAGGCAAAAAGGAAAATAATCGTTCTGAGCTCTGCTGAAGTTACTGTGCTTTCTGTATTGCCTTTCGCTAACTTGAAACGATGGCTCATAATTACTTTTTTTTTTTTTTTTTT
>VSMD01069285.1:0-29742 GCA_008750895.1 Mirza zaza
GGAGGAATTTATCATTTATCTCTCAAATCAAATGCTTTTAGAGTAGTAAACACATGTTCATTCCCAAGTCTCTGACAGTAATTTTATGGCCTGAATTTCTATTATGATTTTATTCTAACTCAACCTCATACTCTATAAAGGATCACTCACAATTTTAAGTCATTGGTTACATTCATTGTCACTGCATACCCTGAATAAAACGTGATCATGAACTCATACCCAGTATCATAATCTTATACAAATGAATGTAACATATTTCAAAATAATGAATATAACTTGTACTAGGAAATGGTGAGCATAAGTGATCCCTTCTAAAATATATTAACAATTAAACAAATTATTCTCTTTTGAAGATCCATGAATACATATTATATACATGTTTCTGACTTTACAGTAGTCTAATTCAAGTTAAGCCTCATCTCCAAGTTTCCCAAAGCATACGTCCTTGCTTTATGAGCATATATATGACAGTTAAATTATATGTTTATCATTTTCACTGAGGATGTTTGACATTTATAGGTTGTGGTAAAAACAAATTGGGTAATTTTGCTGCCTTAAAAAAGACAAACCCACTACAAAAACTGGATTCTCTCTGTTTTCAAGGAAGGACAGTTTCTGTTTCCAAATGGGAAGTTCTTGTATCTTTTATGTACAGAAAATAAAATAAATTACAGACACTGAAAAGTTTTTTCAACTAAATTTTCACATGTAGGATGCGTTAACTCTCAGTTAATGGTAAGACAAATTAGGAGACAAGTCATCCAATGATTTAAATGAAATTAAATCATTAAAACAGTTCTCTTCTTGGCACAATCTGTGTTGTAATTCCTAGGTTGCTCTGCTGAAGTAGACTTATGACCAAGGTTAGAGGTGTTCTCTGAAAGCTTTAAATTTAACTATACCTATTCCCAGGCCAGTGTACACTTTTTCAGGAGCATTATGATAGAGTTCTGTGTGAATATGATTGCCATGGGGAAGATCTAGGTCTAGATTTTCTTTTTAATGTCAGGCCAAAAAAGGACAGCTTGATTTTCAGCTTTCTACCTTCTCTTTAGGAAAGGGAGGTGTGCATTACATCCCACAGAATATTAGCCAAAGAAATTAAGCTACAGAATGCTTGCTAGAAATTCAGGTTCTGCATTGTGATAAAACTATGAAGATAGAGTATCTGTAAACTCTGAGCATTCCAGTAAATACTCTAAGCTTAAAAGGTGTAAGGGTACAAAAATGATTGGTTACTAGGGACTGGAGAGACAGAAAATGAGGACTTACTGTTTAATAGGTACAGACTTAAAAATTTCAGTTTTATAAAATGAAAAGAGTTATGGAGATAGATGGTAGTGATGGTTGCACAACACTATGAATGTATTTAAGACCATTCAACTATACATTTAGAAATGGTGGAGATAGTAAATTTTATGAGATGTATATTTTACCACAAGAAAATGAAAAAAAAAAAGGCATTCCTAGTTGCAAATGAAATTATGTTTATAATTTCATATTGTTAAATAATAATCCTGTAAATCAGAGAATCCCTAAATGATATCCTTGCTTTAATAGATTACTAGGACAATATATTGAGACAGTATTATTTAGTATCAACTTTCACATTTCATCCCATCATAACCCAAATACCTTTAACTGGGAAATACAAACAACATGTTAGTTAGTCAGCAAGCATCTCAGCTTTATAGCAAGACAGAATTGTTTGTAATTCTGGGCAAGAAAACTTGAAAAAGCACTGATGCATTCAGTGCGGCAGAGTCCCCCAAGAGCCTTATATCTGAGCTCCATCACTTCCACCACCATCCCTTATTCTCTTAAACTTGCACATTCTACCAGAAGTGTCACTGATGCTACTTTTGCTGGTATTTCAGGCCCTTGTGTCTTGTGTAATGGTATCCCTTCATTTACTTGTTAATAAATTCATGAATTCTTTTTATATGTACCTGAAAAAGGAAATATTTGAAATTGAGAAGAGATAGCCTTAGATGTTAGCTTTTATTTTCCATATGGTATCCTGCTACTGAAACACTCTAAGATTCATTTGTGCTATATAAAATCTGGACTAAAAAATCTAATTCTCAGGTTTATTATACAAATTAAATGAGACAGCAGAATATACTAGTGGTATGTCTAAAGCAATATAAGCCTCAAAAAAAGTGGGTGAGGGTTGAGGATTCTCTTATCTTTCACAAAGATAAAAGTCTGAGTTAAAACTAACATAGACTACCAAGAAATTGACAATAATAAAAATATTACATTTAATGGCCTATATGACACACCTAAAACAGTGCTTAGAAAAATATTTAATAGTCTATTTATATTAATAAGCAGAAAAATATAATGAATAACTAGCCCAAGAAGCTAAAGACCAATAAGGAGAATAAGTATATAGCAAAAAATAATAAAAGCAGCAAATATTGAATTAAGAAATAGAATTTTGTTAAATTTCCTAATAAATGAATCTGTAAGGAAAATGAAGCATAAAACAGATATATTATTATCTAACTTGAAAAAAAAGACAAATGAACTAAATGAAAGTAAAAGATGTAAATTTTCATAGACTTAAAAAACATAGATTACTCTGCTCATTTCTGTAAGAATTCATTTGAAAATATAAATACAATAATCTAAGATCACTCTTCAAAAACAGCATACAAAATTGAAACATAGATAGATTATGATAAAAGAAATAGAGAAACTTCTCAAAGAACAACCACCACATCATATCCCAGACATACATAAATACACAGAAAGCAAACTGCTTATCATGAACAGATTGCTTAGGAAATTCAGGGAATTCTACCAATTATTCAAATAATGCAAGACTCCTATGCTATTTAAATTGTTCAAGGGCATGTTTAACACAACTAAACACAGGTAAAAGACAAACAAAATTATGAAACAATTCCATTTATTGCACATAAACCCTAAACTAAATATTAGAAAACAGAATATAGGAGCATAATGAAACAATATTCAAGTGTAATTGAAAACTGAAGAAATTTACTAAAATAATTTGCCACAATAATATAGATTCAAAAATAAGAGGTTTATAATTAATCCTTAAATCTTAAAAAGGTATCTGATTAAAAATTGAATATCTACATTTGATTTAAAAAGTAGATAACAAATTTAGGATCCTGGATACTTATTTGACATTAGAAAATATAGATATCAATTTACATATATAGAGAGAGATACAGACATAGTACCTATATAATTAATTTGGATATTGATTTTAATGTTTAAGCCAATGTTCTTGTTAGATTTTAAAATAGCACAATAATATTCACTATTAACACTCTTATTTAACACTGCTTTGGAACTAATAACTTACATAATTAGACAAAAGAGAGAAATGAGGTAAGAGACAAGCTAAGCTATCAGTGTTTAACAAAAACACTATTGTGTGCCTAGAAAATGAAAATAAATAAGCTGAAAAACTCTTTTTTACAGAGGGCAATCTGGGCAATCTCTTGGAGGCTGAAAATTTAAATTGCCTTCCTCTACCAAAAACAAAATTAGTTTGGCAAGATTCCGGTTACAATCACAACAAAATAGGATTAAACATAAATAAATATATTTAACAAGTAATATGTGAAATTCATGCAAAATAAATTTGAAGACTCTCTGGTGGGCCATAAAATTTGAATCATTTAAAAGGCAATATAATGCTCCTGGCTAGACAAGCTCAATAAGATAAAATGTTAAATTTCTGTAAATTAATATTTGACATATAATTTGTTACCCATAAAAATAGCAACATGATTTTTTAAACAAGTGTTTAAAAGAATGTTATGTTTTATAAATTTTCTAAACATAGATTTTCAAAATAACACTCTCCCTCCCCCCAAAAAAAAGACAAAGAAAAGAAGAGGAGGAGGAGGAAAGATGAGTAAACTTCTAGAAATCCTGTCAGCTTGGTATCAGTATAAAATTAGACTGAGAAACTGTAAGGGAGGGGAAAACAGAGACCTAAGTGAGGCCCTCACATATGTAGGACTTCAGCATGTCATAACTGACTTTGTTTATTCAGTTAAAATGATGGATTATTCAATGAATGGTACTGAAAAATTCATACATCTTGAGACAAAGCTACTATCTCATGCCTTACACTACAATTTATTCTAGATGGATTAAATATTTAAATATTCATAATAAATGGCAACAATACAAAAAGAATGTACCACTTCAGAGTTACTAAATTTAGCAATAAACAAGAGAAACCATGATATAAAAGACATATAAATTATGATAAAGTGGTCTCTTTGGCAACATGAACACCATTATAAGGTCAAAAGGAAATATCAAAGAGAAACAAAGCAAAAACAACCAAAAACTCATCACTACCTAATAGTATCTGCCACAGGTATCACAGACAAGGGGATAATTTCCTTCAAACTTCCTTTAGTTTCTGCTAAAAATATCAAAACCTAATTGATGATTTGTAGACAGCAATAAAGTGACAGTTCACAGAGAAAGAAAATATACATAAATAATATTTTTTTAAAAATTAATCTTGTCTTTTTTCCTAACATAATAGTGGTCTAGTACCCTTTGAAACCCCATAGATACTGAATAAATTATTATAAGCATATTTTAAAATATATTTCTAACCCTGTAAGAAACTATTTAGATGAATAGAGATATTAAGTTAAAGAAACAAGCAAATATTATAAAGGGAGAAATTATTTAGTCAGGAAATTAGAGCATGGAGAATTAAGATGCTTAACTCTCAAATTTCTAATTAAACGCCCATGTGGTTTAAAAAGAAACTAATCTTGGACAATGGGAAGTGAGAGAGAGGCCAGGCCCTCTAGTAGTGCTATCCAATAGGACTTTCTGTGTGAATGTTCTATATCTGTGCTGTCCAATACTGTAGCCATTAGCCACATGAGGCTATTAAATACTTGAAATATGCCTAATACAACAGATGACTTAAAAGTTTAATTTTATTCAGCTATAATTAATTTAAATTTCAAGATCCACACATGGCTAAGGTTTATGGTATTGGACAGTACAGTTAAGGGGCCTCAACATTGATAAAAAGTTGGCTAAAAACTTTCTTACCATGTGAAATATAGCTAACATTGAAACCTGAGTATCTCTGGCTCAACATTGGGTAGGAAAAAACAAAAGTAAATATTGAGTTAAATATATAACTTATTGGTTACAGGAATCCTAAATCACTACATTAAATTAGAAAAAATATTTTTTGACAAACTTAAAAGAACTAAATTACTAGAAAATAGCTACCATTATTGGGAGTGTGTATGTGTGTGTATGTGTATGAGAGAGAGATCAAAATTAAAACATACTGAATTAATTAAATTATATAGAAAGAGGAGGACAGACACTGACCAACCATAGAAAATGTAATGTTTAATATTTATAGTTGAATTTCCAGTATCACTGATCAAAGACTATAAATAGAATTCAAAAATTATAGTATAGGGAGAAAATCTCAATGGGAAAAAACCAATGAATGATAAAGTAAGAAAGTAGCAAAGTTAAAAAAGGAAGGTAAAAAACGTATAAAATAGGATTATAGAAATATATTCAAATTTATTCAAAGTTATCATAAATGCTAGGGAGAAAATTCAGTTAGAAGACAGATTGTTAGATTGGATTAAAGATCCAATCCAACTCTTTGCTCATTATAAAATGAGTATTCCAAATATAAGAATAGAGAAAGACTAAAAGTAAAGGTTTGGAAACATGCAGAAAAATAGCAATTAAAAGAATGCTGAAGTAATGTTATCAATCTAAAACAAAATAGATTTTAAGGCACGAAGAATTATTAGAGATAAAAATGGTGACTACGCAAACATAATAGTTTCAATTGACTTGGAAGATATTAAACTTAAAAGCACTTAAACACCTTTACCATACATAAACAGAAATTGATAAATCTATGATCACAATGGGTATTTCAGCATACTATCATGAGTAAGAATATAGCTGGTTTCAATGGTACAATTAAGAAGCATAATTTAAAGAACATACACAGAATTATGCTAGTAATTACATAATATTCTTTGCAAATGCACATAAAATTGTTAAAAATTAGTCTCACAAAATTCAAAAATCAACATTTTAGAGATTATATATGTCTGACCATAATGCAATTAACTTACAAGTCAATTACCAAAAGATAACTAAGCCTTTTCATAGGTAAAACTCTATTCCAAATGCATTGAAGTCTTGAATTTGAAGAATACAACTTTAAAGGCTTAGAAATAAAGATATTTATTACACACTTTTAATTACACATCTTATTTATCTAGAAATAGACCAATATTTCTTTAAAAAGACCCCAAAATGTGGAAACAATAAAATAACGTATGGATAAATTTGATTACTTTTAAATTAAGCACCTTTGCTCAGCAAAAACACCATAAAAGTAAAAATCTCCAAAATATGAGAAAATATTTGCAATAGAAATAATCACAAAATAATTTTTAATCCAAAATATACAACAAACTTTTACAAATTATTAAGAAAAATATGCATGATAGGAAAAAAGTGCAAAATAAATGAATGGATGCTTTCCAAAAGGGAAAACTATATGAGCAATGAGTAAGTAGAAAAAAAAACATTAAAAGTCTCACAATTCTAATTGTGGTAAGGATATGGATCAAAGGTCACTCTTACAAATTGCTGATAATATATATAGATTTACACACACACACAAATGAAGTTGAAAAACAACATAGCATTATCAAATAATATGCAAATAAACTGAAAAGGATTGCCTATTTACAAAAATAATGGTAAATACATTGGAGATGTCCTAAGTATTTTATTCTTATATCCATAATTGAGTTCTGTAAGGTTGGAAGCAGATTAGATATAAATCAAGAGTAAAGATCACTAAAGAAAATATTAACAAAAAATACACAAAATGACACAGATGACTTGACTAAAAGGTTAACTATAATCATTTGAATTTTATTCTCCATAAGAAATTAACTATATGCTACCAATTACTTGAGTCATATTTTATCAAATTATTAACAGACTTGGTCTAACATGTTCAAAGACTGAGTTACTAGGATAATAATTAAACATAAACTTGAATCCTTTTTGTATTATATAACCTTTCTATAGTGGAAAAAAAAGAGAGTTTTCATTGTTTCAGAAAAATCCCAAGACAGTGTAGAAAAACCACCCTCCAAACTACACCAACTGAGTTGGTGCCAAGACACTCAAGAAATGACTCAGACAAATCCAGCTTGGTTAGTTAAGTGAGTTCATTAGCGGTTACTTAAGGGCTCTCATACCTAGTCAAGATAGGAATCCCCACTGCACTCACCCCTGGGTGGCTGTGGGAGTTCTTCAGGGAGTAAGATCTATCTGTTTGTAGAACCTTAAATTTCTTTCTGGCAAGTGATGCAGAGCTCTCTCTCTCTCTCTCTCTCTCTTTCTCTTTCTGCATCATTGTATATTTATGAAGATCTTACAGGTTCTTAAACTTAAGCCCAAACCTAAGTGGATATTGTTCTTGAGCATTAAACAAAAAATACACACATGAAGACAACTTAATGGAAAAACCCATGTTTATAATCCTGAAATACTGAGTCCATAATTCTTCCCAAGTACCTGTTCAAGTAAAGTATTTCAGTACTTTTTATATCCCTTTTCAGATTCCTATTACTATCAGAAACATTAGCTTTCTATCAATTCTCTAACTCTTTAAAGTCTGAATAGTCATAAAAATATGTCTATGAGTACACACAAGTTCTCAAAGTGCTTGATATTTATACATTTCAGAAATATTTAAAATGACTTTTACTTTTTCCTCTAAATTTGCCTTTGTCTATAGAATTTTAAAATATGACATTTCCAGCAGAAGCTATTTTTTAAAGCTTCTCTTTAAGTATGTAGTACACATGTACCAAACAGGTGTTCAACTTCCTGATATTCATCCATCTACACTTGATAGACATCTTCATTTGCAAATAATCACTGCTAGATTTCTTTCTTTAGCATTGTATTTCATGGACAAATAAATTCTCCCACTTTCCGAAGTTAACAACTGCTCTGAAGTTAGATTAGTGAAGCTATAGCTAAAGATTTTTCAAACAATTTGTTCGTCTTTTCATATTACAACAGTAATTTGTGGTCACATCACTGTTAGAGAAAGCTCCTTTAGGTATACAGACTCCTATTTAGACTGTTGAGATTCAACTGACTATTGCACACAGGGTTTTGATGGCTAGAGCAGGCAGACAAAGCAATCAATGCTCATGAAGGAAGTATGCTTTAGTAAGTATTTCAATCTTTTTGTTTTTCACTTGACATCCTAGAAGAATTCTACAGTATATGATTCAATCCTTCTAGAAATAGCTATCCCTCTTTGCTTGCTGACAATATCCTCTTTCATGGTTTTCCTCTTTTCATCTCACCTCTCTCTCTCAATTTTCTGCAAGGCCTTCTGATCTACCTGACCTCTGAATATTGGACAGTTTCAGGATTTGGCTCCAAGTCTTCTTCACTTTTTTATCTAGAACACTACTCCCACATACCACCAATTAACAAACTGTTTTAAAAATGTTAAGACCTATAAGCTATGTTTGGTTTTATTTAGTTCTGCCATTTATAAGCTAATGATGCATAATTTTGCATTTTAATCTAGTCTTGCTCTTTGAACTCCATACTTCCATATTATGTAGACTCTTGACCTACATAATGTCATCACTTTCATACCTAAAAGGCATCTCTCATTCTCAGAATATCAAGTTCACATGTTAAAAGCAATTCAAACCAAACAATTCTAAAATACCATTTCTCACCTATTGGACTGACAATACTTTAAAATATGGCATTTTCTGTTCATGAGGCTGAGGAGAAACAGGCACACTCATTGACAGCTGATGAGAATGGAAATTTATACATACAACCTTTCTAGAGAAAGATTTCAGAAATATACAACAAAACTGCTTATGCACTTTCTTTTTGACATAGCAATTACACTTTTAGAAATCTAAAGATTCACCTACAACAACATAAAAGTACAGATGCACAAGATTATTCATTGCAGCATTGTTTGTAGTTGCAAAATATTGGAAGCAATCTAATGCTCATATATAGGAGAGTGGTTGCATAACTGTGGTAAAGCCACTCAATGGAGTATTATGCTGCTATACAAAAGAATAGAGAAATTCTCTATAAATTGATATGGACTGAGTCCCAAGTCATATGGTTAAGTGAGAAAAACAATGCACCTAGGAGTATAGTATACTACTAATGTAAGAAGAAGGAGATAGAAAAATCTAAATGTATCTGTTCATTTGTTAAAAAGGAATAAGGAAATGCAGGAAGAATAAACTAGAGGGAAAAAAAATATCCACTGTTCACAGATGGGAAAGGGCTGGACAGAAGGGGAGGATATGTTTGGGGTAGCAAAAATGAACAGGGAGTGACAGTTCCGTGAGTATGTGTTTTTACATACCTCTGACTCTCAGAAATGTTTCTCTTTTATCCCTGTTTGCTTATATTTTCACATAACCTTCACATACTCAAAATATAAACAATTAAAACTAACCAGTATATGAGGGAAACCCAAATGAGGATGCAAACCTAACAAATGAACCTAACTATACTCAAGTAAATGATAATATAACCATACTGAAGGGAGTGGAGTGGGCAGCAGAAGAACAAACCCAAGTAACTTTGAAAAACATTATTTTAGCTGTGTACTACTGTAAGGCTGAAAATAACAATATACAGAAAAGACACTTATACAGTATAGAAATGCTCTAATCTAGTTAGTAGATGTGTTTCTTATGGGGGCGTGGGTTAGCAATTCTGAAAGTACTTTACGTACATAGTAGGTTTGAGCAAAGAAGGAAAGATATTGTATATATATTAGGGAAAGAAGTTACACATAAGGAGAACAGGTAATAGGGAAGGCTAAAATAAGCTATGATGTTAGATTGTAATCCAAAGTGTCCGTGTAAACTCCTGACTTCATACACATTCATACACACACACACACACACACACACACACACATATTGATGTGTATAGATCTATGCATGGGTTAGTATATAAAATAGTATTACTTTGGCTTCCCACTAAGATGTAGGAACAGATACTGGATTTACCTTCCCACTTGAAACAATCAAAATTGTTTCAAACAATCATTTTGTTTGATTGTTTGAAACAATCAAAACAAAGACGAAATATATGAAACAACAATTTTCAAGACATTGGCCATCAAGACATTGGCCATCAACTAAGGACAGTGATCCTGGTGACACAGGAAACAAATGAGCTGCAGCACATGGAGGAGGAACCCAGCCAGAGCTCAACAGATTCCTCTGTAGTGAGGAGAAGTTGCTGAAAGTCTGAGGAGGTCAAGTGGCTGGAATTCACAGGACAAAGTAGCAGTGAGGGGAGAGCTGCCCAGAAGGAGAAATCCAGAGGTCTGATGATGGCCTTCTTTAGTACTGACAGTGAACTACTCAAAGCCAGAGAGTCACCCATAAAGACTAGAACAAGAGGCCTACACAGCTGAGACGTTTTAAGGAGAGCTGAATTGTGAAATGATTCAGTGATTGGCTATGGCTGCTGAACAACTGATGTTTTATGCTGTCTTACGCTGTGCTATAATTGCTCACCACACCACAAGTCTCGGGCGTTTATCACAAACTTCAGACTGTTACATACTCAATCTCATCTGGGTGATTCTGTGGGAAAGAGGAGGAACTTAAGGGCTTAGTAGCAAAAAAAAAGATGGTAAAGAGGCAGAACTCAGACTTACAGGCAAATATTTAAAATAGCCCTTTCCCCCATGAATCTCTGGACAGTTGGGGGTGGGAGGACTGGATTCCTGTAGTAGGTTAAATAAAAGTGAAAATCAATTTTAATTAATGGAATTTAAAAGTCAGATAAACCATCAACCTGGATTCAAACAGAGGTTTTGACAATTGATAACTGAATTTCTAGAATGTCTTTTACTACCAACACCTCTTCAAAATAAGTTTTTTTACCATGTTATTTTTTTAATTGTTTATATTTTTTATATTTGGTTTCTCTCTTTTCTAACAGGAGTCATTATGTCTTTCTGGTGATTTTGCTTAGCTCTGCTATAATGTGTTGATTTGATGATATAGTTCTCAGGGCAAAATATTGTCTAATTTGTCCAATTTCTAAACAATGAGGGCTGCTTTGTTTTTTTTCCATATACTAACATAGATGGGAATGGCACTTTGTGGTTCATTAATATGTCTAGGCACATACTTTTATTTATTTCTTATGAAACTATGAGTTTTTAATGAGATTTCTTTCTCTTTATAGATTAAAGAAAAAGAAATTTAAAGAATGATTTGCTGTTTTCACAATGCTAGAATGTGGCAGAAGTAGAATTCAAATTCATGTTTACTGACTCCAATTTCTATTATTTGTCAATTTAATGCACATTCCATTTTACAAAAATCACTCTTGAATTTTGCTTACAAGAATATAGATAATATTGTTAAACTGGCTAGCCAATGATTATTTTTAATCCTAAAATTCTTTTACTTCCTGGCAGAAAAGACAAAGAGAAAAAAATATATTTTTCTTACTTGAAATAAGGCAACCAATAATCCTCAAAAAGGTGTTTGTGGGAAAATAAGTGGTTATACTAATCAAGATAATATTAACACCTCACAGAGATCATTTCAAATTTGCATTTAATGAAAGATAATAAAAACCTGAATGTCAAGGATAAGTTATCCTTGAATTTACAATTGTTACACTTGCGTATATTATTCATTTTGACAGGCATTTTATTAACGGTGAAAATATACATCAATTTTACAAATATAACATTAAAGAGTAAACAGAAAAGGGAAATATCTTTGTGTTGGAAAGCAACTCATGCTTCTAAGAAAACAAGGAAATAAATGGGAACTTTTTCTAATCTTTGACTCATTGTTTACTAAAAGGGTAGCTGCAAACCTGAATGTCTGATTTCACAGACAGCACAATTATTCTGGATTATTAAAGCTCACACAGTGTCTTGATTAGATCAAGGTATTTTCCAGCATAGGACAATGTGCCATTGATTTTTGATCTTCTAATGTTTTAAGCTGTCGGAAATTTTGCAAATGACCTTTCATTCTGTAATTCATTTGCCATTTTGTGGTAATGTCATATTATGTTAGCTTATAAGGGTCATATACCCAATGTAAATTTCTATGGGAATAAGTGATTAATTAAAAAATCACAATATTTTCAAGGCTGAATAAAGATAGCTGTATAAACTTAACTATATATTGAATGGTTATATGAACCTTTTCAACTGTCATTATTTTTTTTCCCCCAAATACTGGATTTATGTGAAAATATCTGGAAAATTTAAAAAATGTTTATTAATAATGAGAAGCATTTCAAATCTTTTATATTCATCATACAAATGAACATGTGATGCAAAATTATTTTGCACGAGCAAAATGATATTTTAATTAGTTTAGGGGCAAAACTACTGCACATAATTTATTCAGGGAACCCAGGTGAAGCAGTAAAATTGAAACTGTGTTCTGGAGATGATGGTTGTTCTGTGGTAAACAGAAGTGTTTTGGGGAAACACCATATACATTAACTACCATTCTGTTCTATAAACAGTTCAAAGAGCAGAACATATAGCTTAAAAACTAAAGAGGACATCCATTTATTTGGCAATAAATCTAATTGAAAGGCAATAGTAATTATTTTTAGTGGATAAAATAATGTGGAAAATAATCATTATCTGATTAAGAAATTCAACATTACCTTAACAATGTCATCAAAGTGGTTAAAGTTGGCCCTCTGGACTATTATGGTCTTAAACATCCTAGATTTATTCTTCCATAAAGAAATATAAGCACAGTATAACTAGCCCTTTAAAATCACATCAAAGATGACATCATTTAGAAAATAATAAAAATAAGGGAGAATGACAAGTCTAGTACATAACTGTGAACATTTTTTTCAAATTCAGATTGGATTTAAAATTTAGAAAACAGAATGAAAACATATAATGCAGACTTACACATGTGTCCTGATGCTAAGCATCATTTGTCCTATTTATTTTCCCTGCTTTCTTTTGTAATTCACCTGTGCTCTAAATATATCTGATGAATTAAAGAGGGAAGAAAGAAAAATCAAAGAAAAAGAGAAAAAAAAGTCTGTTTTTTTTTTTTGAAAAAGCAAATTTTACCACTGGTCAAACACGAATGTCCATGCCATCTGGGACTTTTTATATATACTTAGCTAGTTTAAAGAGAGACCTTACAAAGAAATCTAATCAATTTTCATGTTATATGTCTTTCATGTTATGTAGATCTTAGCATTAAAACAGAATTTGTTCTCAACCAGAACAGTACAAAAATGGCTTCCCTCTGCTCACTTTGGGCATTTCTGAAAACTATAATACTTCATCTACAAACGGAGAGTTTGATTAGGCAATGGGCTTCGTGAGCCAGGTCTGCTCATGGCTCTATACCTGCTTACAGATGCAAAAGAAACCTTAACTTTCAAAAAGTTGCTTTAGCACAGGCACCGGCCACTGCTATCCAGTTGATTACTGTCTTGCCCCATCTCAACTCAGCCTTAACTTTCTTAATTTCTGTCTCTTCATCATCAATTGGGTAATTCTGATTGTTGTTGAATGCGGGACTACATGGCACTTCTTGGCCTCTAATATCTTCAGTTGGAACTTAGGGTTTTTTATTGGTAGATGGTAACATACCTCCCCTTCTAAAAGTCATTAAGAAAGAACATCTTCTATCTCTTGACAAGCTTTTGCTATTTCACTTGCATTCTTCTAGTTTTATGTACTTTCTGGTTTTCATTACTCTTTTCAGGTACAGTATTATCCAGCGTGGCAAAGTTCTTTGAGAACAGAACTCTTCATAAATTCATAGCACAAGTTCCAATAGCAGACTGGATGAAACTGTGAGTGCTAATTTGTTGTTTCTTCTCTTGATTCTCTCCCTCCCCATTTTCTTTATTTGCCACCTGGCTTCAGAGGGAATGATTTTTTAGACATTTTTTTATCCTTCGTCTTTATGAAATTTTCTTTACGAAATTTTGTTCTCAGTTGACTAGTTGTCATTTTGTAAGGTAATGGATAGATGACATAATTCTAAAAACATCTTACTTTGCCTGATTAAAAACTCCTTACCCTACTCTCAGCAATGCAATAGTTGGCTGCATTATATTAGTAATAGTTGATAATCTTGTTACCTGAAGATTTAATTCTTTAGTGTTCACAATTTAGCTATCAATTCAGGATGGTGAATATTTAGAAAACCAGGACTTTCTTAAAAGCACATGCATCATATGCAAGAAGCACCTCCTCTACTTATCCGGAGGGTTCTTCAACTTTGAATTCCACATTTTTAAAAAGAGAAATTGCTCAGTATCTTTAAGGATAGTGAAAGAAACCCAGAGTAAATCTATAATCTCTCTTAAATTAGAAGCCATTACAACATGGTTCAGTGCTACAACCTCAAATATAACTCACGGCAATGCATATGGTAGATGCTCAGTATGTATTCATTGAGTTAATTGTCAAATCTAATATTAAATGGTGATGACAATGTGGTCGAAAAGTAGATTATTAGCTTAGACTCTGGCAAGGGTCCTCAAACTTTTAAAACAGGGGGCCAGTTCACTGTCCCTCAGACCGTTGGAGGGCCACTGGAGAGTACGGTGCACATTCCACACATGCGCACTGTGGGCCCGGGAAGTGTTGGCTGCTAAGCAGGACAGGCAGTGGTGGCAAAAACACCTGGAGGGCCAGATAAATGTCTTCGATGCACCACATGGGGCCCGCGGACCGTAGTTTGAGCACCCCTGGCTTAGAGTAAGTAGGCTTAACAGAAGATTCCAGAATACACAGGGTACTCCTAAGAGGAAGCCTAGATAGAGAGTTGGCAAGAGATTACCTTATTAACAATTAATTAAATAGCTGTGGTAATTTAAACAGTATGGTACAATATAGCACACAGTCAGATAAATTCAATTTTGGAACTGAATAGAAAGCTCAGCAACAATTCACACATTTAGAAACTGGATATATGGTACAGTTGGCACTGCAGAACAGCTGGAAAATGTTGGCCTCTTCAAAGAACTCAGCAGGCAACTTATAATTGTTATCCATATTACTGTCTTTGCCATCATAATCTACACCCATAAACATAGCTAAAGTGATCTTTAAAATAGTTAAAATAGGATTTTGATTCTTGTCCTACTAAACATACACCCAAGTCTTTGCAGTGGCCCAGAAGGTCTATAAACATGTCACCATCCTCCAATCATTTTTTCCTTCTCCATACTTGGTTCCTTTATACTCTTACTGCTCAAGCCACGCAAGCACCTTATTGTTCTTAGAATGTGCCAGGAGCCTCTTTCCTTAAATATTTATACTTGTTCCCAATGCCTGGAATGCTTTACAAATAGCCACACAGCTCGCTCACACTTCCTTCTGATCTCAACTCCAAAGCCATTTTTAGTGGGCACTTCTGGGGCCACCTTGTCTAATACTGTAGCCTGTACAAACCCACCTCACATCTATTTCTTACTTTTCATCCCCAGTGAATAGTTCTTTTTCATTGCACTTTTTGTTTTTAGCACTTGTTGTTATCTTTTCTACTTTACATTTTTCTTGTCTATCTTTGTCATTGTATGTCCTCCCACTAGAACGTGAGCTCCATGAGAACAAGGATTTTGTTTTTGTTTGTTTTGTTCACTGTGTTTATTGCCTAGAAACATGACCAGTACATAGTAAGAGCTCAATAAGTACTAATTAAATAAATTAATGATAATTCAAAATATATTTTGTTATTGATTTCTAACTTAAATGTTTTGATGGTTGAGAATATTGGTCTAATATATATTCTTTGAAATTTGTTTAGTCTTGATTATGTAAATAACTTGATGAAAAATTTACATATTTTAGATAGTAATCTTGGTGTAGGTAATAGTTTATATATTAATACTGCTCAAATCTTTTCTCTTTCCTCATTATTTTCACTTATTCTATCAAAGTTAAAGGTATTCTGAAATCTTTCACTACGTAGGAGATTTATTAGTTATATCATATGATTCATTCAGTTTTCATATTATGTTTTGAAACTATTTTAATTAAGTATACACAAGCATCAAATTGTTATATTTTTATTTTGAGATGATCTTTAGGGATTTTTTAATTTATTTTTTTTTTTTTTGAAACAGAGTCTTACTCTGTTGCTCCAGCTAGGGTGCCATGGTGTCAGCCTAGCTCACAGCAACCTCAAACTCCTGGGCTCAAGCGATCCTCCTGCCTCAGCCTTCCGAGTAGCTGGGACTACAGGCATATGCCACAATGCCCGGCTAATTTTTTCTAATTTTGGTAGAGACAGGGTCTTGCTCTTGCTCAGGCTGGTCTCGAACTCCTGAGCTCAAAGGATCTTCCCACCTCGGCCTCCCAGAGGGCTAGGTAGGGATTTTTTTTTTAGCATTAGAATTTATCCTGATTTCTGCAACTACACCAGAAGTTTTAGTTCATAATTTTGTAATAACATTTTCCATTCTTTTACTTTCATTTCTCAATGTCTTTACCTTTATTTATAACATTTATAATATAAATTGTATTTATTTGAATTTTGTTTTGGTAGTGGTTGTTTTTGTTGTTACTTTGTATTTATACTATCTGACAATCTTCATATTTTAACTGACTTATTTAATTAACATATTTTGGCTATTGGATAATTGATGTATTTGGATGTATTTTTGTCATTTAATTTTGTATTTTCTATTTTTTTCACTTTTCCTATGATTACTTTTCCTCCTCATCTGCATCTAATTTTTAAAAAAGCTATTTATTTTTTGTTTAGTTATTTTTGCTAGTTCATTTTCTTTATTTGTTGGAAGTTATGTATGCTAATTATATTTTATTTTAATGGTTATCCTTAAATATCTGTGATAGAATAAATTCTAAAAGTAGTCAATATCACAATTTCTCACTTTAAAATCTAAGTCTGTCTTTCTCTCCTCCTCTTCCTCTTTCCCCTTCTCTCTCTGTTTGTGTATAATCTTTTCTGTGTGTTCTACAATGTGCATATTTTGCCAGTTTCTCCAGATCTGATTTCCTGGTTATTAATTCACTCTTCAGTGATGTCTATCCATCTGTTTAAATTATCCATTGAGTTTCTAATCCTAAGTTACAGGTTTTACTTTTGTTTTATATTTCTTTCAAATCTGCTAATCATTTCTGGTAGCTTACTTTTGTGATTAACATGTTACACCTAGTTTTTATTTTAACTCTGTAAGGGATTGCTACAGTACACAAAGAGCTGCTTCTTTACACTCATGCTCAGTCCTTGTGCCATGTTTCCTTCTGTGTTTTGTGATCTTTGATTATGAATTTTTTTTTCAATCTTACTCTGTGGAAATCTAGGGGCCTAAATTGGAGATGCTTTAAACTACAGAGGATTTATATTTCTTCTGATATAATCCCAGAGATCCTGTTAACTACACTAAGGCCTTTCAAGGAGAGCCTGATTTAGCCTGCACAGTGATATAGTCTCATAATAGCATTTGATCCCAGGGTTGGCATGGGCATTTGTACCCTGGACAAACAGCTTCCAGGTTAGCTTATACTTCATGCTTCCTGTTCAGATTTTAACTCAAGCTTTGCTGTTTGCTTGCATCCTTAGAGATTTCTCTTATTTCTTAAAACCCAAAAGTGTATTTATATCCAAGATTTAGTTATTTTATAGGAAGAAGACTTTTCTGAGTGTCTAATTCGCCACCTTGCTAAGAGCAGAAACGTTTCAAAATTTTTTAAATTCTATTAAATTTCAAATATTTCTCAATCAAAACGATTACATGCCTTGAGTTCACCATGTTATATCAATGCAGCAAATTTGCACTTGCACTCCATGTATACAAATAAAAAATAAATTTTAAAAAGCATCTTACGCAAAAAACAATGGTGAACTACTCCCTCTTATACTATCCTGGATGGAGCTGGAGCCCATTCTACTAAGTGAAATATCACAAGAATGGAAAAGCAAGCACCACATGTGCTCACCATCAAACTGGTACCAATTGATCAGCACTTGCGTGCACATATGGTAGTAACATTCACTGCGTGTCGGGCAGGTGAGAGGGAAAGAGGGGATGGGTATATTCACACCTAAGGGTGTGGTTCGCACTGTCTGGGGGATGGGCACCTTTGTATTAATGGCTCTGACCTGGGTGGGGCAAAGGCAATATATGTAACCCAAACATTTGTACCCCCTAAAATATTTTGAAATAAATAAATAAAACCAATTTACACTCCTAAAAAATTTTTTGTTTAGACTTGGTGAGAATACACTTCCTACCATCATCATTTTAAATTTGCAACTACTAAATTAGCTCAAATACCTATGACAAGAAATGTATTAGATAAAATATATCATACCAATAACAAAAGTCATTCTCTAATCACAAATGATAAGATTAAAAAGACACAAAATAGGTACAAGCTACTTAATAGTAACTAACAACATGTAGCCAATCTACAAGGGAAAGAAACAATTATTCCAATCATATACCTATGCCCTCTCCCCCCAGTAGGTAGCATTCCATTGATTCTTTGTATTCCCTACGTTGGGTGTTTGATACCATGAATATTCAACCTATTTTGCTTCAATAATAGTATCATCTTCAAAAAACAATGATTTAATATTTGCTTGGCTATCTCTACTCCATTCTCTTTCTGGATATTAATAGAATTTGCAAACACTAGAATATGAGTATCATTATTAATTTGTATTAACATAAAACTCTTCCTCAAGCTGTCTATAATTATTTCATGCCTCATAAATCCAACTTGGTCTCTACATATTAATTTACCCATAATTCATTCAGGTCTTATTGCCAAGATCTTGGCATATATCTTTTTAGAACATTTAGTTATTTAAATGGGCCTATAATTTTTAAGACTGTTTTCCCTCCCTTTTCTAAATTAGTAATAGGTACTTTGCTCATAGTTGGGTAAAACTCACCTTGTACTGTGTGCTTACCATACAAGGTGGCCAGTTTCATCCTGAAATTTTAAAATGACTCATTGGACAGCTGCATTCACCTATTCTTTGCCCTTAGCAATTTTTCAAATGTCATTTAGAGGAAAATTAATTTGTCTTCACAAGACGTTCTAATCAGTGGCATTGGGAATATATTTTCAAGCATTTCTTAGCTTTTAAAGTTAGCAAGAAATAAATCCACTGGAGTTATGATACCATTTTTCCCCTTTATATAAGACCAAAGGAAATGAGAAAATATTCTCTACCATCACAGCACTCTGAGTCTGCTTTCCCTGGGGCAAAACATACTTAGATATAGGACAGACACTAGGGTGAAACACTATGTTTGAGTGCTAAGGAAATTGTTCCTTAGAGGGCTGAAAAGTTAATGTGTCTCATTAAATCACTACCATGGAACAGTACCAGGTTGCATAGAAAGTCAAAAGTAGAAGAGGCTGGAGAAATCATCTAACACTACAAAATTATTTTATAAGTAAGAAACTGAATCCCTTGAAAGTCACACAATTCAGTGAAAGTCACACAACTAACTCATGAGAGATTCAAGATGAGACGTTAAGTTTCTAATTCTTAGAAGGAGGTTTTAGTCTATATACAGTTGAAAAGGTATTAATTTTATTTTACCTTGATTTAACTTGATAATCTTTTAATGTAAAAATTCACTTATAAAATTAACATCCTTTGAACATGTTTTAGATGCGGGACACTTTTCTAGGAACTAGGGCTCAGGAATAATTTCATAGACGCCATCATCGAAGGACTCAGTAGTCCAAAGGAAGCAGCAATCATGTGAATAATGATAGCGGACTATGGGGTGGGACAGTGAGAATAGACAAGAATAGCTGGGAGGAGCCACATCTGCAGGGGTTTTCATTCTATGTTGACTTTATCTTGAAGGCAAGGAGATGACATGAAAGATTACAAACGAACAAGCAATAAAATAAGTTCATTGCATTAGAAAGCTCAAACTATGCCAACACTTTAAAAAGTGTTTGGGTGGAAAGCAAGAGACTAGTCAGCAGGCTGGAGTGCAGAGGCCTGATCTCAGATCACTGCAACCTCCACTTCTGGGCTCAAGTGATCCTCCCATCTCAGCCTCCTGAGTAGCCAGAGCTGCAGGATACCATACCCAGATAATTATTATTAGTAGTAGCATTTTATTATTATTTTGTGAAAATGGAGTCTCATTATGTTGCCCAGGCTGGTCTTGAACTCATGGCCCCAAGTGATTCTCCAGCCTCAGCCTCCCAAAGTATTATTAATACATACATACAAGGCATAATAGGGCTAGCCCAAAGCTATTACAAGGAGTACAAAGAGAATAGTCTTATCATTTTTTTCACCTTCATAACTGACAAAATTGGATATATTCAAGATGTACATGATTTGATACACATATATAGTGTAATGATTATCACAAATTATTTAACATATCCATCACCACCCATAGAAATTAGATAAGAGGTCAGATTTTAAGTGTCTTTACTACACACACACAAGGAAAAATTAAGTAAGCAAAACTGATAGAATTTTGAGACTCAGGCAACTAAGTAACTAATATCATATATGAGGATAAAGGACACAATAGGAAGAACTTATTTGGCAGTGGAGGTCTAAAGCAATCTTTTTGGATTTGTCAAATTTGAGCTCTCTATTGCATATTCAGATTAATATTGTAGTTTCTTTGGCTGAGAAGAAGCTTCTTAGTTTGATCAGGTCCCATTTGTTTATTTTTGTGGCTGTGGTGATTGCTTTGGGGGTCTTCTTTAAAAATTCTTTACTTAGGCCAATGTCTGAGAGGGTTTTCCCAACATCTTCTTCTATGATTCTTAGGGTTTCATGCCTTAGGTTTAAGTCTGTTATCCATCTTGAGTGGATTTTTGTGAGAGGTGAGAGGTAGGGATCCTGATTCATTCTTCTGCATGCAGATACCCAGTTTTCCCAGCACCATTTATTGAAGAGAGATTCTTTTCCCCAATGTATATTTTTGTCTGCTTTATCAAAGATTAGGTTACCATATGCACATGGTTTCAGCTCTGGAATCTCAGACCAATTCCAAACATCAATGCTTCTGTTTTTATGCCAGTACCAGGCTAATTTAATTATCATTGCTTTATAATACAGCTTGAAGTCAGGAAGACTGATGCCTCCCATTTTGTTCTTTTTACTTAAGATTGCTTTGGTTATACGTGGTTTTTTTCTGGTTCCATACAAAGCGAAGAATTATTTTTTCTAGATCTGTGAAGAATGATGGTGGTATTTTGAAGAGGATTGCATTAATTCTGTAGATGACTTTAGATAATACTGACATTTTAATGATATCGATTCTACCAATCCATGAACAAGGTATATTTTTCCATCTGTTTAACATCTTCTAGAATTTCTTTTTTTAGCGTTCCATAGTTCTCCTTGTATAAGTCTTTCATATTTTTCATTAGATATATTCCTAGATATTTAATTTTCTTTGGGACTATAGTAAAAGGAATTGCATTTTTGATTTGAGCTTCAGCTTGACGGTTCTTGGCATATATAAATGCCTCTGATTTGTGTATGTTGATTTTGTAACCTGAGAATTTACCGAATTCATTTATCAAATCTAGGAGTCTCTTGGAGGAATCCATGGGTTTTTCTAGGTATAATATTATATCATCTGTGAAAAGCAAAAGTTTGATCTCATCTGCACCCACTTGGATGGCCTTAATATCCCTCTCTTGCCTGATTGCTATAGCTAGGACTTTGAGCACTATGTTGAATAAAAGAGGAGATAGTGGGCATCCTTGTCTAGTTACAGTTTGAAGTGGGAATGGTTTCAATTGTTCCCCATTCAGTATGATATTGGCCATGGGTTTGTCATAAATGGATTTGATAATTTTAAGATAAGAACTGCCTATGCCTATTTTGTTCAGAGTTTTTATCATAAAGGTGTGTTGGACTTTGTCAAATGCTTTTTCTGCATCTACTGAGAGAATCATATGGTCTTTGTTCTTGTTTTTATTTACAAGGCGAAACTATCATTAGAGCGAATAGACAACCTACAGAATGGGAGAAAATATTTTCTCTCTACTCTTCCGATAAAGGTCTGATAAGAATCTATCTAACTCAAAAGATTTAACAAGAAAAAATCAAACAACCCCATCAAGAAATGGGCAACGGAAATGAACAGAAACTTCTCCAAAGAAGACAGAATAATGGCCAGCAAGCATATAAAAAAATGTTCCACATCTCTAATCATTAGAGAAATGCAAATCAAAACCACAATGAGATATCATTTAACCCCAGTGAGATTGGCCCATATCAAGAAATCCCAAAGCAATAAATGCTGGAGAGGATGTGGAGAGACAGGAACACTCTTACACTGCTGGTAAGACTGCAAATAGGTGCAACCTTTGTGAAAAAGAATTTGGAGATACCTCAAACAGCTAAAAATAGAAATACCATTCAACCCAGCAATAGCATTGTTGGGCATCTACCCAAAAGAGCATGAGACATTCTATTATAAAGACATCTGCACCCGAATGTTTTTGGCACCACAATTCTCTATTGCAAGAATGTGGAAACAACCCAAGTGCCCATCAATCATAACTGGATAATTAAAATTTGGTATATGTTTACAATGGAATATTACTCAATTCTAAAAAATGACAGTGAGCTAACACTTCTTATATTATCCTGGATTGAGCTTATGACCATTATACAAAGTGAGGTGACACAAGATCAGAAAAATGGGCTCCATATGTACTCGCTGTCACATTGGTACTGACTGATTTTCAATATGGTGCTCAAAGGGTGGTGGTGTTCACCAGAGATTCAGGGGGTCGGGGGATAGACCCACATCTGACAGACCCGCTGAACAGTGTGGAGGGGAAGGGCATACCTCTAACATTTGCTAAGTAAAGGCCAAATTATAAAATCTAACCAAAATGTTATTAAAAAAAAACATTTATTGGGTGTCAGGCAGGTGGGGGGAGGGGATGGGTTTATATATATACATTATAAGTACATTGTGCATTGTCAGGGGCATGAACATGCTTGACGCTCTAACTTGAGGGAGGAGAGAAGGCAATAGCAATGTTTGTAACCTTAACATTTGTACCCCCTTATTATGCTGAAATTTTAAAAATATGTATAATCTTCCTCATTTTCCTTTTAATAACCCTTATCTTCCTTTACCACCCTGTATATGCCCATGTGTCTTTCCATTGCAATGCTGATTCCTGAATAAATATCATTGTCTTTAAAAAAAAAAGATAAATATTGTATATGTGGTAAAATAGTACCTAAGAAAGATTTGGTTTAGTGATAGAGATTTAGGAACATAAGAATAAGTGGAAGTTGAATCTATAGATATGAACTTATTCATATATAAATACAAAATTTTACAAGATTGAGTAGAGTTAAAGAAACGGTTGAACATGAAACCACAGAATGCCAATATTAAAGAAAAGGGTAGAGAAAGAAGCAAAGACTAGCTAGAGAAGTAGGGAAAAAAATAAAAAGAAAATGGTACTGTCTCAGAAGACCATGACAGACTTATGACAAAGAAAGTGCCCCACAAGGTCATGTCCTACAAAGGGGTTAAGTGAGAAAGGACCTTATAAGCTTATCTTGGTATAGTAACATAATGGTCTTGAGTGACCTTAAAAAGTAGCAATTTTAGGTAAGTGGTGAGAGAAGAAGCCATACTAGAGAATTGAGGTATTCATGAATGGGAGTTTTAATGTGGAAAAAAATGCACAAAATCTATTCTTTCAGAAGCTTCTCGATGAAGGAAAAAGAGAAAATTAGAAACTATTATATTAAATAGAATGGGAAATATGAAAGTCAAAAATAATAAAGGATAGAAGATGGGAGATTCTATAACAATATTAAAGGAAAACATTCAACAAATGTTTGAATTGGAAGACAATTTAGAGACTCACTCCAATCTGTTCACATTTAATTAAGGTCAAAGATATTTAGATAAGTAAACACTGTTAATTAGTTACTCATTTAGGATATGGACTGAGGTCTCCACAACGAAATATGGTATTTCTGTGTGCTCTACTCAGGTAAACACTTGGAAAAGGTTTTTTTGTTTGTGTGTGAGTACTGTTAATAAACTTCTATTACTGAAGGGATATACAATATTTTCTATCAAATGAGGAAGAAGAGTTTGAATCAATATATTTATTATACTGATGAACATAGATCTGGAAAATTATTGTTGGTAACTTACAGTACCAATCTGGAGCTGTGTAGATTATTATACAAAGTGATTTTGGATGGGAGAAGGAGATAGTCTAAACATCTTTTAAAACTGATTTTAAGGAACCTTAACTGCAATAATGTTACTGTTTTTGTTATGTTTTCTGTCCCTTAAATTCCTATCACTGTGTGGTTATAGTTTTTCTTTACTTAAATTACTTGCTATGATAAAAGGTTTATTTTTCAAAGATATTCCTATTTTTTCTTTAAAGATTTTCCTATACTTTACTAGTTCTTTCCTGAAGATGACCTCCAAAAGGAATTAGTTTGAAAAGCATCAGGCAAGTAGGATCATAGATTTCCCTTTAAAATGCTATTATTCTCTTATCAGTTTCAATATACATTTCTACCTAAATGAGAAACTTGGTTATGGGCTGCGCATCATTCAAGGTAAATAATTTGAAATGTCATAAAGTGTTGATAACTCCATAAAACAGGTAGAATAAATAGGAGGTCTATTTCCTTCAATTCTGCACCCTAGCACCTAACTCCTGTTGTGACACTCAATACTTGTAACTGAATGAAAGAATGAAAAGATGTCCTAATTAAAAAGTGAAAATATATATATCAGAATGAGGGATATTTTTAGCTAGTAAATTTTGCAACAAATTTACAGAGTCTATGTGTGGTTTCAGTGCATTATTTATCATTAATATGAAATTTTGTGTCAGTTTGCCCAAGACAGCAGGGCTGTCCTTGTGTCCAACCTAGTAAGTGCCACCTTTCATTTTCAAAAATCTCTCTTTTGATGGTAATTCATATAGTCACCATATTCATTAGCTGTACTCTCTGGTGTACTCACTAATTAAATTCTTTTTTTCTATATTTTCTTATATCTTTGGTAATAATGTGAAAGTTGAAAATAACTAGTAAGGAGAACTGGTCAGTTTCAACCTAAACGGTGTATAAAAAAGTTAAAATTCTAAAGATGGGTAGTCACAAAATGAAGTGAAAAAAGGAATACTTATTTGTCTAAAAATATATTCTGTTTTTATAATTATCTGAACAGCTCAGGAAAATGTTTTGACTGAGTTTTAAGTGTTGTATAAATGGATTTTTATTTTTTCTGTATTTCCTAAATTATGCAAAATCATTAAAAAAACATATAAACTAAAAAAATACAGGTAAGAGTAAATATTTTTAGATATTATAAATTTTTACAGACTACATGGTCTAATATATGGCAAAATGAACAGCACATTACAAAGCAGTATTGTTGATATGAGATGTGAGAATGACCCTATGTTAACATGTAAAGAAAGGATTAACATTCCAATCACCCTATTAACCTCTTCATGGGTCACATAATTATTTCATTATGATCTTCAACTATGGACTCTAGAGCACTAAGGTTATTTAAATTTTGAATATGTTGTTGGAGGATATAGAAGAAATATGGCTTTTATACTCCAAATAAAATGACGGTGCCAGAAAAGTAAATAACAGTTACAGTATTTGAGAAAGATCATATGGCATATTAGAATAATCAATCTTCTCCTTTATGACAATATAATACAAGAAGGATTACACTGTAGTAATCCAATATTTAGATTAGAAATGAATAAAAATTCTGTGATTTTTACATTTTTTAAATAATACCTGAATTTTAAAATGTTTCAATCCAGTTCAAAACAAGTCTTGAGGTTCTATGAGTGAGCTAGTGTTGAGGATCAAAGCAGAGATGTGCCCTACTGACACCTGCTATCAGGAAGCCATAATCTGGTGAGGAAGAAAGATGCTAGCTACCCTGTTACAGTGCTAGGTATCCTATTACAGGATTTAAGGGACGTGACAAAAATAATCCGACAAAATCAAAAGAGGAAACACATTGTTCTCACTTTACATTAATCACGTAAAGTCCTTTTCAATTTGATCTGGCCTATAAAGATAAGTTTCAGTGATTTTAATAAATAATTCTATGTTGTACATACTGTGTTCCAGGTACTGATTTAAATATTCCAGATAACATCATGAGATTGGTAAATTATAATTCTTTTATTACAGATGAAGAAACTCAATCAAGGTCAAGGTTATCAGAATCAGCCATATTTTCATGAGCCAAATTTAGTGCTCCCAGTTTTTTCTCTTATTGCTTCTAATTTTTTCCTGCTATAATATAATATTTTGATGAATATTTTATATATACATCTCCTTTTATACAAGTGTAACAATTTATATTGAATAAATACTTAGCAGAATTTGAGTCATAGGGTATCCTTATTTTAAGTTTTACTGGAAACTGACAGATCTCTCTCCAAAAGGATTATATCAGTTTTGAAACTCGCTCCAGTGTTTAAGAATACATTTTCCTCTAATATCTCTTCTGCTACATTCTCACTAACACCTATTATTATTTACTTCTTTAATTTTTTGCCATTAAAGGAGAAAAAAAGCACATTATTTCTGTATTTTGTAATGCTTATAAGTGAAGCTGAATATGTTTTCATTTGTTTAGTAGCCATTAAGATTCTCATTTTTTATGAATTTTCTATTAACATTATTGACACAGTTTTAATTGGATGGTTCTTTCTTGTTTATCCATATTGATTTGTAGTTATTTATGTATTCTGAATACAATTATGTGATATGTTTATAAATGCCACACCTTTACTTGCATACTAACAATATGGGATCAAAGTTCCTTGTTTTTGTTTTTTCTTGTTTAGAGCTCTTCTTTTAGGTATTATTTATACGATGTAAAATTCACTCTTTTTAGTATAATCACCTTCCATAATCAAGGTACAGAACATTTCAAAAATTTCCACATGTTCCTTTCTAACCAATCTCTTCCTCTGGTAATCTCTGACTGATCTGTTTTTTATCTCCAGAATACCACAGCCATATAAATGGAATCATACTATGTAGCCTTTAGGGTTTATATAATAAATATCTCCATACAATAAAACATTTCATAGATCTCTATATATGTAAAATATATAATTATGATTATATTAGATATATACTATATATAATATACATTATACATATACACATTGAAAAGATAAAATTCAACCATATTTAAGGTATGCTTTCTACCTAATTTTCCAAAATAACAAAATATTATTATATGTAAAAGAAAAGCATCACATGGATATAAATTTTTGTCTTCACGTGACTTACGTTCTACCAGGGATATGTTTACATGGGAGGGGGATGCTGGGGGAGACAACAAAGAAATAAATAAGTAGAATAGATTGGATGTGGGATGATGATAATATTTAAATCAAAAGCTGTTAATTGGGACTGAGTGTCCCAATAATTAGAACAGGTCCATCAATAAATCACAGAAAGCTGGAGACTTTCATTAGCAAGTCCAGAAGTAGAAAATATTTAATTGGCAAAGGACAGGAAAAATTAGCAAAAAGGTTCATGTATTTTGTTGCAAATAACAGGATTTCCTTTTTAAAAGGCTGAATAGTATTCCATTTTGTATATGTGTGTATGTATATATGTGTGCCACATTTTCTTTACTCATCCATACATCATGGATATATGTTAATTTTATATCTTGGTTATTACAAATACTACTGCAAAAACATGGGAGTGCAGATATCTCTTCAACATACTGATTTCATCTCTTTTGAATATGCACCCAGAAGTGGGATTGCTGGATCAAACGGTAGTTCTATTTTTATTTTTTTGTTGAACTTCCATGCTGTTTTCCATAATGGATGTACTATTTTTACATTTCTACCAGCAGTGTGTAAGTGTTCCTTTTTCCCCACATGCTCACCAACACTTGTTATTTCTTGTTATTCTGGATCTAGCAAATGTTTAATCTTTCAACCTATTTAATAGGGAATTCATTAACTTCAGGGTTGTATAAACAAGTTTATAGCTTAGCCATGGATTCCCAATATTATATGGCTAACAATTTATCCAACCACATTATTTTATATAGATAGACAGATATATAAAGGCAGAAAAGGAAAGTCAATTAACTCTAAGTGAAGCTATTTTGGCTGATCCCAAACCCTAACTACTTTGAACAAGGAAGTTGCCAGCAAGTCGCTGGTATGGACCCACCTGAAGATGGATGAATTACTAAGCTGGATGCCTTACAAACTGTTTACATTTTCTGTGCAACTGTGCAACAGTTATGATTAACCTTTATGACCTGACCTCAAGACAATGGTGGTCATGTTTGGGATTTTTGAATATTAAAAAATGTTAGCATTGCCCCATAAGGTTTCCCCACTCCCTTATTCAGGAAAGAACCCCTACTCTGTTGGTGGAGTAGGATCTGCTGTCTCTCTCTCTCAATAAACTTTCTGTCACTAGTTGGCTTGTTCTCAAATTCATTCTCAAGGATGCCAAGAATCCACTTGACGAGTTCAGGGGGCCTTCCTCCCTTCATTGCGACACCCCTGCATCATATGCACACAAATTTATTATATATTAATATATCATGATATATGTGCATGTGTGTGTGTATATATATACAGAGAGAGAGAGAGAGAGAGAGAGAGAGAGCGCAAGACCCACAGGTGCTGAAGTGGTATTTATTAATCAACATTTATGTGAACATATGGTAATAACATTCATCAGGTGTCAGACAGGTGGGAAGGGGGGGCGCAGGGATGGGTATATTCATACACAGTGGGTGCGGTAGGCACCGTCTGGGGGATGGACACACTTATAGCTCTCATTCAGGCAGGGCAAAGGTAATGTATGTAACATAAACATTTGTACTTCTGTAATATTCTGAAAGAAAAAATAAATAAAAAAGTTTTACTCTCGTGTAGCAATTTGCAGTGCCATTTGATAAAATTACAACATAATAATTTAAAAAGTAATCTGCCTTTTCTTCAATCTTCTTTCTCTAGAACCTCACTGTGTAGTAATACAGTTTACTCTGCAGATCATCTCCCTTTAATGTATAACTTTAAAAAAAAAACTATGTAAAAATAAATGCTACAATCATACCATCATTGTTACTAATTTGTAGCAAACTCTGTATTAAGTTATATCCAGTAATAATCTTTTAAAGGGTTTGTTCCATCATATGCAGCTTGTTAAAAAGAGCCAAATACATCTAAGTGTGAATTTTGGCTAAGTTACTAACAAAGAAGCAGTTTAGCATGAGTTAATTATGGTTATGATGTCTTTATAAATAACAATATCTTTAGTGTACCAACATCATTAAAATGCAAACAGTTTTGGAGAGTGGTTTGAATAGTAATTACATCTAACTGATTAACTCAATTTTCAGCAGATCACAAATTCTTCCGGGAGGTTACGAAAACAGCTTCTTTCTGCCTTCCAGCTCTGTGCCTGCTACTTCCACACCTATCTAAATGGGAGGAGACCTAGGTACAGTTGTGACCCACACTCTCCTCTCCCTTTCACGCCCAGACAAAAAGGAATAACTGAGGTGACTGCAATATTTCCCCTATGGACTTTTCTAAAGAGCAAAGGAACAGAAATGCCCTAACTTTCATTTTTG
>VSMD01069286.1:0-13689 GCA_008750895.1 Mirza zaza
CCCTCCCCCCTGCCCAATACCCTATTACTGTAGTACCTATGTGTCCACTTAGGTGCTGCTCAGTTAATACCAGTTTGCTGGTGAGTATATGTGGTGTTTGTTTTTCCATTCTTGGGATACTTCACTTAGTAGTATGAGTTCCAGCTCTAACCAGGAAAATATAAGATGTGCTATATCACCGTTGTTTCTTAGAGCTGAATAGTACTCCATGGTATACATATACCACATTTTATACTTTTGATATTTTTTAAACAAGTTTGCAGGTACACAGTATTTTATTTTTCTGCAGAACATAAGGAACTGAAAGTTTAAGATATTCGTCAAGCACCGACTCCCTCCATCTTAATGTTGCTTAGAAATTTCTGGAGGGGATTTAATTTTTCACATTAATTATTGTACCTAAAGCAGAGTCTGCAATAAATGTATATTGACATTTTATCAGTAAAAAAATACGGTCAGAGTGAAGAGCAGACTTCTCAATGGCAACAGTTTAAACCAGAAGACGATGTGCTGAAAGAAAATAATTGCCAATCCTGTATCCTGTAAGTGACAAAACATGCTTTTTCAAAAGTGAGCTTAAAATGAATGACATTTTCAAATAAATGAAGTCTGAGAGAATTCATTGTCACCTGAGCCTCACTAAAAGAAATTTTGATGATGATACTTCATGCAAAAGAAAATAATCCCAATTATTCCCAAAGGAAGATCAAATGTATAAGAAAGAAAGAGGAGCAATGAAAACAGTAAATATCTAGATGAACCTAAAGGAACAATAAACAAATAATAATATTTTATGGGACTGAAAAAACAGGATAGAGTAAGTACCATAAAAATAACATAAATTAGGAAGAAAGCAAATGGAATTAAATTTTGCTAAAGTCTGTGCATTGTCTAGGAGGAGGATACCTTTAGATTTTTAAAATTATTTACATTTTTACTTTTAGGATAACCATTAAAATAATAGACTCAGGCTGGGTGCATTGGTTTACTCCTGTAATCCCAGCACTTTGGGAGGCCAAGGTTGGAGGATCACTTGAGAACAGCAGTTCAAGGTTACAGTGAGCTATGATTGCTCCACTGCACTCTAGCCTGGGTGACAGAGTGAGACCCTGTCTCAAAATAAATAAAATAAAATAAAATCTGAACTCTTGCTCCGTGCTAGGTGCCCAGCTCTGTGCTACGTGCCGTCAATAATATTATGAGAACAATTACTTGAACTTGGATAGTGCAAGTTATATCCCAGGTATTATTCTAAGGGCTTAACATGTATCAACTCAACAAAGACAAATAAGCTGGTTTTTGACCCCAGGGAAAATACGTACATATAGTCTGCTAATAACTGTGATAAAAAGTGTCACAGGCTAGCAGGCTTAAGGAAAGTTAATAAACCAAACTGAGCACTGGAATCTGCCAAAGAAGGATCTGTCAATCAAACTACCTTGGGCCCTGTGCCCTTGAAGATTGACTTAACTAGTTATACAGGTACTATCAGCTGTCAACACATGACGTGACCCAACGCCCACTCAGTTCAGTAGCCTTTAATGCCAGTGGGTACTTCAGGGAGGGGCACAGAAAGTTCTCAGTTCAAAAGGGATCACACTCCTGGATTCTTGCTGTGTTCTTGTTCCAGAACTGCTCCTTGGTATGCTGCTGGTTTGACAACACTCTCCTCCCTCTGTCCTCAGAGTCTGGTGTGTCTGTGGACATTCAGTGTGACAGCCGCAAAGTGCCTAGTACAATGGCAGCTCAGAGAGCGCTTGATTCCCAGGAGCTTTGCTTGCAGTGATGAGAAGTCTCATGACACAGCAAAGGGAGATTATGCACAAACAATTTGGAGGCTTTTATTCTCTCCAGCAGTGGTTCTCAAAGTGTGGTCCCAGACAAGAGAGAGTAGCACTCCTTGGGAACTTTGGCCCCACAGCAAGCTGGGTTTTAACAAGTCTTCCTTGTGGAGATTCTGATTCTAAAGTTTCAGTAGTCACTTCAGTCTCTTTTCTTGTATTGGTACTTTGCCTGAAAAAGTCCATTTCATACCCTTCCAATATATTTAGATATTCATACTTAGATATTTCCCCAAAATGGTCTCTTCAGAATAGAAAGAAGATAATGAACTTTGGTCCTTAAACAGTGGTCTGAAAACCCCAAATCCAGCTTATGACTTGTTTATATACAGCCCTTGAACTAATGAAGGTTTTAAATTTTTAAAAGTTTATTAAAAAAAAAACAGCCAACAACAAACAGGTGACAGAATGTGGTTCTCGAAGCCTAAAATATCCTTTTAGAAAACTGTGCTGATCCCCTTCTTTTACATAATGTTTTCATGAACCTTATTTCATTTGAATTAAGCAGCCATATTTTGCAAATATACTCTAACATCCAAATTAATAGTAGAGTAGAATAAAACTTTTCCTCAAAAAACTTTTTAAAAATTTGCTACTGAATTATTACTGTGTTATTTTTATTAGTGAAATTTAAACTCTGCACTGCTTTTTATGACTGTCTACGCTTTGGTTGGGAGGAGCAGGTACGCTGTATTTCGCTCTCAACTGACAAATATTTTTTGAGAGGACGCAAAGATGAATAATGTGAAATTCTGCCTTGAGCCCTTACGAGTGCGGTAGAGGACTTGGGCATGGTATGGAGGTCGTGTGATGAGTGCTGTCTTCAGAGCTCGGACAATGGGCTTTGGGAACACAGATAAGGGGACCCTTACCAGTATTCCAGTACAGGGTTGCACCCTCATTCATTTATCCTGCACCCTATAATGGACATTTTGGTTGTTTTCAATCTTTTTTCTATCAAAACAATATTGCCACACATAAACTTGTATCTACAGCTCATTTCATACACACAGGAGTGAAATTGCTGGGTTGAAAGCTCTATGCTGAGAGACTGAACATATCGATGGACACTGGCATATATACAAAAATAGAATTTGACCCACAACCTGCAGTATTCAGTCCAGAAAGCCAAACAATAATCTCTATAAGAATTGGCTCAGAATGTCCAGGACTTGATTAATGACTGATAGCTTCCCTAAATTTTGTCTCCACTTCCAATTAAGGGCCAATCAGAGAAAGCCAAATATGTATCCCTAACCAATCACATGGGATGCTCCACTTTTAGTAAGCCGTTTCCAGCTTCTCCAAGCCAATGGGCTCCAATCAGGGCACACCTGAAGCCCTCCTCTTTTTCTACTATACAGCTTTCCTGCCTCTCTGTCTGCCTTTGAGTGTCTGCCAAAACACAAGTGATGGTGGCTGTCTCCTTTGCTCTGAATAAGTAGTCTTTTTTTTTTTATTTCGGCATATTATGGGGGTACAAATTTTAAGGTTTCAAAAAATGCCCTTCCCCCCCCAAGTCTGAGTTTCCAGCATGAACATCCCCCAGATGGTGCACATCTCACTCATTATGTATGTATACACCCGCCCCCTCCCCCCTCCCACCCGCCCAATACCCTATTACTGCAGTACCTATGTGTCCACTTAGGTGCTGCTCAGTTAATACCAGATTGCTGGTGAGTATATGTGGTGCTTATTTTTCCATTCTTGGGATGCTTGTTTTTCCATTCTTAGTAGAATGGGTTCCAGCTCTAACCAGGAAAATATAAGATGTGGTATATCACTGTTGTTTCTTATAGCTGAATAGTACTCCATGGTATACATGTACATTTTATTAATCCACTCTTCGATTGATGGGCACTTGGGCTATTTCCACAGCCTTGCAATTATGAATTGTGCTGCTATAAACATTTGAGTGCAGGTGTCTTTTTTGTAGAGTGTCATTGGATCGTTTGGGTAGGTGCCTAGCAGTGGAATTGCTGGATCAAATGGTAGATCCACTTGTATCGCTTTAAGGTATCTCCATATTGCTTTCCACAGAGGTTGAACTAGTTTGCAGTCCCACTGGCAGTGTAGGAGTGTTCCTCTCTCTCCGCATCCACACCAGCATTTATTGTTTGTGGACTTTTTGATAAAGGCCATTCTCAGTGGTGTTAAGTGATATCTCATTGTGGTTTTGATTTGCATTTCCCTGATGATTAGAGATGTTGAGTATTTTTTCATATGTTTGTTGGCCATACTTCTGTCTTCTTTAGAAAAGTTTCTGAGGAAAACTTCCCAGGTCTAACCAGTAACCTAGAATTAGAAATACAAGAGGCCAAAAGAACTCCTGGGAGATACAATGCAAACAGGAAAACATCACACCATGTAGACATCAGACTGACCAAAATATGAACAAAAGAGACCCTCCTACAAGCTGTAAGGTGAAAGAAGCAAGTTAAATACAAAGGAAAACCGATCCGAATAACGCCAGATTTCTCAACTGAAACAATACAAGCAAGGAGAGAATGGGGACCCACTCTCACTCTTTTGAAACAAAATAACACCCAGCCTAGAATCTTGTACCCTGCAAAACTAAGCTTTATATATGAAGGAGAAATTAAGACATTCTCAGATAAGCAAAGTCTCAGAGAATTCATCAAGACAAGACCAGTCCTACAAGAAGTACTCAAAACAGTGTTACGCACGGAACACCATAATAAAAACTCACGAATATAAAAACCACCAAAACCCAAAGATTAAAGGCCAGATATTACAATGGCTCAAGAGAGAAATCAAAGCAACAACATCCAACCCAACAGAATGAACAGTAATCTACCTTACCTATCAGTTCTCTCAATAAGTGTGAATGGGTTAAACTCTCCACTCAAGAGACATAGGCTGGCTGAATGGATAAGAAAATATATGCCAAACATATGCAGTCTTCAGGAAACACATAACCTGCAAGGATGCATATAGACGAAAAGTAAAGGAGTGGAGATCAGTATTCCAAGCAAGTGGAAGCCAAAAGAAGGCTGGTGTGGCAGTTCTAATTTCAGATTATTTAGTTTTTAAACCAACAAAAGTAGTGAAAGACAAAGATGGTCATTATATAATGGTGAAGGGCACAGTTCAACAAGAAGAGATAACAATATATAAGAAGAGATAACAATATATAAATATATGCACCTAAGTTGGGTGCATATATTTAAATATATATGCACCCAACTTAGGTGCACCCAGATTCATAAAGCAAACCTTACTGGAGCTAAGCAAATAGATTAATAGCAACTCCATAATCACCAGAGATTTCAACACCCCACTGATGGCACAAGACAGATCCTTCAAACAGAAAATTAATAAATAATGGACTTAAACAAAACTCTAGAACAATTGGGTCTGACTGACATTTACAGGACATTCTACCCAAAATCCACAGACTGTACGTTCTTCTCATCAGCTCACAGGACATTCTCTAAGACTGACCATATCCTAGGACACAAAGTAAGCCTCAAGAAATTTAAAAAAATAGAAATCATACCATATATCTTCTCAGATCACAGTGGAATAATAGTAGAAATCAACCCTAACAGAAACTCACATTTCTACATAAAAATGTTGAAATTAAACAATCTCCTACTAAATGATTACTTCATAAATGAAGAAATCAAGATGGAAATAAAAAAATCCTATGAAGAAAATGACAATGGAGAGACAAGTTATCAAATCTTCTGGGACACTGCTGAAGCAGTTCTGAGAGGAAAGTTTATTTCCATAAATGCCTATAACCAAAAGTCAAAAAGATCACAAATAGACAATCTAATGAAATGACTCAAAGAGCTGGAAAAAGAAGAACAGACCAACCCCAAACCCAGCAGAAGAAGTGAAATCAACAAGATCAAATCAGAACTAAATGAAATTGAAAACAGGGAAGCTATTCAGGAGATTAATAAAACAAAAAGTTGGTTCTTTGAAAAAATAAACAAAATTGACACGCCTTTGGCTAGGCTAACAAAAAGCAGAAATGAGAAATCTCTAATAAGCTCCATCAGGAACAAAAAAGGAGATATCACAACTGATCCCAAGGAGATACAAGATATAATTTATGAATACTACAAAAATCTTTGTGCACACAAACTGGAAAATGTGGAGGAAATGGACAAATTTCTATAAACACACGGCCTCACTAGGCTCAACTAGGAAGAAATAGCTTTCCTGAACAGACCAATCTCAAGAGCTGAAATAGAAACAGCAATTAAAAATCTCCCTAAAAAGAAAAGTTCTGGTCTAGATGGTTTCACACCCTAATTTTACCACACTTACAAAGAAGAACTAGTACCTATCTTACAGAAATTTTTCTACAATATTGAGAAGAATGGAAACCTCCCTGACACCTTTTATGAAGTGAATATTACTCTGATACCAAAACCAGGAAAGGATGCAACAAAAAAAAAAGAAAACTACAGACCAATATCCCTAATGAATATAGATGCAAAAATTTTCAACAAAATCCTAGCTAACTGAATCCAGATGCTTATCAAAAAAATAATCCATCACGACTAAGTGGGCTTCATCCCAGGGATGCAGGGATGGTTCAACATATGTAAATCTATAAATGCAATTCAGCACATAAACAGAAGCAAAAGCAAAGACCACATGATTCTTTCAATAGATGAAGAAAAAGCTTTTGACAAAATTCAACACCCTTTCATGATATGAACACTTAATAAAATTGGCATAGAATGGACATACCTAAAAATGATACAAGCCATATATGACAGACCCATAGCCAACATCATACTGAATGGGGAAAATTTGAAAGCATTCCCACTTAGAACTGGAACCAGACAAGGCTGCCCATTATCTCCACTTCTATTCAACATGGTGCTGGAAGTCCTGGCTACAGCAATCAGACAGGATAGTGGAATTAAGGGTATCCAAATAGGGGCAGAAGAGATCAAACTTTCACTGTTTGCTGATGATATGATATTATATTTAGAAAACCCCAAAGATTCAACCAAGAAACTCCTGGAACTGATAAATGAATTTGGTAATGTCTCAGGATACAAAATCAATACACAGAAATCAGAGGCATTCATATACGCCAACAATAATCAAATTGAGAACCAAATCAAAGACTCAATTCCCTTCCCAATAGCAACAAAGAAATTAAAGTACCTAGGAATATACTTAACCAAGGAGGCAAAAGACCTCTACAGAGAGAACTATGAAACACTGAGGAAGGAAATAGTACAGGATGTAAACAGATAGAAATCCATACCATGCTCATGGATCGGCAGATTCAACATCGTTAAAATGTCTATACCACTCAAACTGATCTACAGATTCAATGCAATACCTATTAAAATCCCATCAGCATTCTTCACAGATATAGAAAAAATAATTTTCACTTCGTATGGAACCAAAGAAGACCCCGAACATCAAATGCAATTCTAGGCAACAAAAACAAAATGGGAGGTATTAATATGCCAGATATCAAACTATACTACAAAGCTGTAGTAATTAAATCAATCTGGTATTGGCACAAAAATAGGAATATTGACCAGTGGAACAGATATGAGAATCATGATATAAAACTATCCTCATATAGCCACCTAATCTTTGACAATGCAGACAAAAACATATGCTGGGGAAAAGAATCCCTTGTCAATAATGGTGCTGGGGAAACTGGATAGCCACTTGTAGAAGGCTGAAGCAGGACCCACACCTCTCACCTCTCACAAAAATCATCTGACGCTGGAAAACAGACTTAAACCTAAGGTATGAAACTATTAGAATTCTAGAGGAAAATATTGGAAACACTCTCCTAGACATTGGCCTAGGCAAAGAGTTCATGAATAAGTAGTCTTTGCTTGGTCCCATTTTATTGGTCTTCATTTATTTCCACACTTATGGTGGAGGGTGCACCAGGATACGTGTATACACCCTGCTGTCCCGAACCCCAACCTTCAAGCAGGCCTTGTGCCTGCAGAGGCCCCTGGGGTCCTGCTGCTCACAGTGTGGGTGTGCTAAGTCAGCCATGGGTCTAAACTCCACTCTCTTTGAGTTCCTTGTCTACCTGTGCTGAGTTACATACCCAGGCTTTATTAATAACCAGCTATTGGCTCCCATTAGTTTGGCATCCTTGGTGGAATCATGCCATTCTTTGTCAGCCTTTTTCACTGTCTTTTGTGTTACTGCATTGCGTTGTGCTTTCTAAAAGCATTGTTTGTCATATGAAGGAGCATCCCAGGGTAGAATGCAGGCACGGGCCCTACAAGCCTGTTGTCTGAGCTGACCTCACAAATCTGTGACCTCGTGGTTCTCACCAGATGGGCATCCACTTGGACGAACTTTGCTGTGTGTCCCTAATAAATTCAGATGAGGTTCTCCTTCTGTCTTGATTTTGTGTCTTGAGAGCTTTGCTTTGACCCATAGCTAGGGTTCTTTCTAGTTTTCTGCCTGCCAGGAAAGTGGACTAAGAGGTGGGCAACTGTCATTTTGGGGCCCGAGACAGGAGGTGCACAGGATTACATTCCTGTCACATGCTGCCAGCTCTCACAGGGCCTTCCAAGTTGAAATACTCTCCTTTACCTGGAAAAGCCCCTTTTTATATGCACTCTGATCACAATTGTAATTCTTGTGCCCATCTCTCTAAACAGCGTAACTTTAGCAGGGAGGATTTGGGACTTCCGTGGCCACTCTGCAGAGCATTTAATTTGAACAAAATTGTTCATTCATGAAGAAGAAAGGGAATAATGTTTGTCAGGCACAATGGGTGGGATTTGTTGATGGGTAAACCTCTAAATAAAATTCTGAAATAAAAATTGCTTCACTAAAAGGTTCCTTGACCAAAGGCTAATGAGCAATTGGGTTAGCTTCAGCAAGAACACACTAGACTCATTTCTCTAGGATATCCTCCCCTCCCCCCAGGTGCCTCCCAATGTCCAGCTTTTCCTTTTCCTTTTTACCCCCTGATCACTCTCCTTCCACAGCTCCTCCCTCCTCTCCTCTGGCCCAGACCCTCTACCTTTTCCAAACAACCCCGCTAATACCCCTCCTAGGAGTCTGGTATGTAGGCAACTATAGGATTTAAGCCTTGGACCTGAGCTGAATTAAGAGCTATAATTAAAGATTTCTCTAAAGCCAAGTAAGACCAGCAAATACTCATTAGAGGGATTCAGAATTCCTTTGGAGGTATATGACTCAGGGATACCTGGCCTATATCAACTTGTACCCGTGTTGGTCAGAGCCTCAGATGCTCCATTCTGTAGAGTAAAAGCTGATTGGCTTGACCTGGAAAGGGGACTACAGGATCCCTCTTTCCACAATAAACATGAGAGTCAAAAAAGGGCCAAAAATGTAGATCAAAGTCTCCTAAAAGCCATAATGTTTCCAATAAAAACCTTTGGGACCATTGTTCAATCGTGCAAACAAGCAAATGAAAAAGATGAAACTCTAGGAAATTTCCAGGATAGACTAGAAACCACCTGTGGACAACTTTTGAGCATTAAAGAAGGTGCAGATGTATCAACAGCCCTTTCATGTCATTTTGTCGATGGAGCTAAACCTGAAATTGGAGATCTAATTTGAAAACAGAAATTATGATAGGAAATAGTCTATCTAAGGTGAACTACAGCACACGGCAGAGCACGTTGTAAGGGCTTAAGAACAAAAACGAGGCAGGAGCCAAAGTAAACTGTGGCCCTGCAGATCAAACTGCTCGGGGGTCTGCTCCCCAACCAGCCACCCTGGGACAAGGACACTTCAGGTATCTTAAAGTGGAAGAAAGATCACCCCATCTTACATGGGACACATGCATGCATGCATGCCCACACATGCAGAAAAAAAACAACAAAAATGAAAACAAAGAAAAACCTTTCAGAAATTCAGATCAATGAAGGTGCTCTGAAGAAGGACAAAGGTCTCAATGTCCTGCCACACAGTTAAACACTTGAGATGATTAACTAGAAATACAAATGGCCATCCCCATCAGCTGCTGGCAGATATTCTTTTTCTTACACATCGACTCCTGCTGCCTTTAGCCATCCTCTTCCTCAGAGTTGAACGTAGCACACAGGTGGTGGGGATTACAAACAACCCACAGGTTTTCTGCATCTCCCAGGCCTCAACCTAACCTGTGGGCCCTTCCTGTCCTCTGACACCGCCCCTGCGAATTTAGCAGGGAGAGACCTACCCTGCACATAGAACTCCAATATTAAATGCACACCAGAGGGGCTGTCTCCTGAGGGGCCAGAGGAGTCCTGGGTTCTCGGTCTTCTTGCGTGTGCTCTGGCTGACTGCAGACCTTTGCCTTCGCCTTACGTTCGATGCAGACTCCAGGTAAGGATCACGGGGCAGTGTAGGGCTGGAGGAAATTTGCTTTAGGATTTAATAGAACACTGAGCTTTTTGGAGAAAAATGAGAGATATGATAGTCTCAAGAATAGCTAGTATAGTATACATACAACATCCCAGGAGAAATATTTCTAAATATTTGCCAATGTCCAATTTAGTTTAAAATAAAAAATTTGCGACCCTGGCAGTCAGCTGAGAAAACGGCCTGATCTTGCATTTTGAAGGTGAGATTGGCATTTCTGTTAGATGATAATCATGGGAACCAACCTCACCAGGGCCGATTCACGTCATCTCACTCCTGCGTGGAAAGGGGAGGCCGTTCCCTGTTTCCTACGTCCCCAGCCCACCATCCTGATTCTACACGCTTGGGTTTCTCTTGGTGTCCTGGTGCTGTCGGGCAGGGTGGCCACCTCCAACACTCATGGGAGAGCAGTCTGTGCCACCACCGGCTCCTCAGCCCGGGTGCTTGCTGTCAGCTGAGAAGCCAACCTTGGCTGTGCCTGCTACACAGTCTCCCTCTGTCCCCTGCCGCCCTGTCCTCTGTGTCTGTGTCTCTGTGTCTTACTTTCCCAACGGCACCCAGAACTCCACATCTGTCTTCTGCTCCAGGCAGACTCCGTCATAGAACCAGGGCCAGCCTAGGAGATTGAGGCTCACTTCCTCAAGACCTTGCAACGAGTGAAGGAAAAGGTCTACTCGCAGTAACGAAATTCTGGGATCAGCTCTGATGTGTCCCCTCAACAGCCATGTGGTTTTAATGAACATTTCCAGGAGCAGAAAAGTGCTATTCTGGACATATGCAATAATGGAAGTGAACTTTAGGGGGCGCTGGTGGCTACGTGTGGTGGCAGAGGTGGGTCCTTTCCCCGGGTGGGAGAGGATCACCTGTGCGGGGAGGGAACGTGGTATTTGCCTTCTAGAAGCCAGTTTGCAATTGCTTTTGGCACAATTTTGTCATGTGTCTGCTTTTACTCGGAAAGAAAAAAATTTAAAGTAATCTAACATAAAAAAACCATCATCCTATTTCTTTCTAGAATGAATGGGTGGATATGGGTGGATGAGTGGAGAGGCTGAATGGCCATGAGGTTACGGGTTATAAGGTGGCATGACTTAGCAGAGTGAAAACTATCCTAGTCACCTGGAATCCAGACAGCCTGTCTTGGGAGGGGCCCTTGGGTAATCCCACTTGAGCAGCCGGGGGCCTCCTGAGCAAATGCCACTTTGTGATGAAAATTTATTTTATGGGTCACAGAGTGTCCCATAAAGTAGAGGCCTAAATCTTAAAAGCAGTACTGGCTGTGGTGACTTGATGAGAATGCAGCAGTGTGATATGTTTGTAGGTAAAGGCTTTTGGCTTTGTATGTTTAAGGGGTTGGTCTTTTCTCAATATGCCGAGACCCCAGCCGTGAGATATCTGGTCTCTCCTGATGCTTTTCTTTGATTCCACCAAAGGGAGGGCCTGGTGGCTGGCAGAGCAAGACAATCGGAGCCAATGCTGCTGGTCTGTGGCACCATCAGAGATCCTCGGACACAGTGTGGCTTGTTCCCACCCGGAGGAGGCAGGATTTAGGTGGCGTGTGCAGGCGAGCTAAGCAAAGGCCCTGCCCTCTTCTCTCTCCCCAGCTCTCTAGAGCTTGCACCATACCCTGCCTGGAGTAGTGACAGTTGTATTCCTTCATTCCCATTTTTACAAGATTTCTGGACAATGCTAGAAGGCATTTAAATTAGCTTGTATTTCACTCTTATCTGTGAGTCTAAGACTCATCCATTGAAAGAAAAATAACTTGCATTTAACCCTACCCCTGAGAGGAGAAAGCTTGCTCTTAAGCAGACTAACTATGCATATGCTCAGCTGTGAAATAAGAGAGTTGGAACGGATGGTGCTGAAGGCCCCTCCTAGCATGAAGTCAAGGCATGTATGTTCAAGTCTCTTTTCTTCATTTTCAAAAGGCAAGATTCTGAGAATATATTTGATCATTTTGCAAAGTCAAAGACAAATAATTATTGAGTGGGTCTGTTATTTCATGTCATTCCTTTCCTACTAGCTAATCTACTTTGCCAAACACCCTATGCTGCTGGGGAAAAGGAAGAAAAATAAATTGTGAACCTGAAACTTGCACTTCATTCTAAGTTAGTTCTGTAGATTAGTTTCTCATTGCCTTGAATCTCCAGGGAGGAGAGACAGATACACCAGCTCACCTCGAGTGCTGCTTTGTGCTGGCCTGAGGAAAGCTCACTGTGTGGTCCAAAGTCTGCAAAGGAGAATCTTTTCTTGAAGACTTACAGTGATGATTCTTAAAAAATTATAAATTTTAAATTGAAATTGAAAGTGTTCAGTCATATTGAATGTTCCCAGTACAAAGAAATGATAAATGTTTGAGATGATGGGTACCCTAATTACCCTGATCTGGTATGTACATTATATATATAGAAACATCACTATGTGCCCCATAAATATATTCAATTATTATTTTTCAATTAAAAAAATAAAATTAAAAAACTAAGAAAAAATAGTTGGGTCATGAACACTTAAGTTATTAAAGGCATTTATCAAATTTATCAATATTTATTTAATAATATATATTTTTAAAAACACAAAAGATCAGTGTCTAATTCTATTATGTAGATTTAAGTAGGAAAATTTTTAAACAAGAAAAAATTAACATAATATGCAGGGCTAGATTCTTTCTGCCAGTCTTTATGGACTTTGTTGGAAAAATACATATACATCCCATGATAGGGCTTATTCTCTAGAAGGTGAGTGGCTAACTTCAGCGTATAGGCCAAATCTGACCCGCCTCTGGATAGTGCATTGTTCTTGAGCTAAGAATAGTTTCTACATTTTTAAGCAGTTATGTAAGTGCCCACATGATATTCTCAACTTTACTTCTTGGTCCCCAAGGCCCACCATATCGATGAGTTGACCTTTTAAGAAGAGTTTGCCAACTCTACAGGAAAGGGGTGAATAACTAACTCAGCAATGCCCATTGAGAGGAATGCATGGAGTAAACCTAAAACCTTTGGTAATAAAAAAAAGATAGAAAATTTTATTCAGACAACACAGATGTACTTATATTTATAAGTGTCTTTGACAATGTGACTGATTTCAATTTATTTCATTGGTGTGATTCAAAGTCCTGATGCCAGAGATTGTTCTATTAAGTAAGCAAATTAAAAGAAACACAGATAAGGACACATCAAGAAAAAATACAATAAAATACAATTAAAGAGACGTGTGTGAGAAGATCCTGATTTGCATTACATAGTGAGTATGTGTATAAAGTAATAGGACAGCAGCCTGTACTATTTTAATGTTTCTAACCCCACAAATAATCAAGTTAAATCAACTTAAAATGAAGGCATTGGAGTGGGCCCTTGTCCAATGTGACTGGTGCCCTAAGAGGAAGCCACAGATGCACTCAGAGGGACGACCGTGTGAGGACACGGGGAGATGGTGGCATTTACAAGCCGAAGGGAGAGGCCTCAGGCTGGCACAGGAGAACAGGGAAGAC